>CAUYQV010075924.1:0-42393 GCA_963574575.1 Galagoides demidoff | reverse complement strand
CTGGATTCAGAAGACTTAGTATAAAAAAAGAATGTAAAATGGCTCACTAACAGTATTTATATTGATTATATATTGAAATAATTTTGATATATTGAGTTAAATAAAATACATTATTAAAATTAATTTTCTTTTAACCTTTCTTTTTTTTTTTTTTTTTTTTTATTTTGAGACGGAGCCTCAAGCTATCCCCCTGGGTAGAGTGCCATGGCATCATAGCTCATAGCAACCTCCAACTCCTGGGCTCAAGTGAGTCTCCTGCCTCTGCCTCCCAAGTAGCTGGGACCACAGGCGCCCGCCACAACGCCCGGCCATTTTTTGGTTGCAGCCATCATTGTTGTTTGCCGGGCCCGGGCTGGGGATTCGAACCCGCCACCTTAGGTGTACGTGGTGGGCGCCTTAGCCGATTGAGCCACAGGCGCCGAGCCAAGAGATGCTCTTAGGGCCTGGGGCTTGTGGCCTGGTGAGCTCTGAGGTCAGAGATGTGTCTGGGCCATTCTAAGGCACCCCCTGCTCCTGTGCCCAGCTGCTAGTCTTTTCATTTGAGCTGGTAGTTGCTGCAGAGAGGAGCCTGGGTGATACCCATGAAGGCCAGACTCAGCCAATGACAGAGGTGAGGGGAGGAGCAGGAGTCTCACCTACTTCCCCATTTTCAAACAAGGTCTTGCCTATTAACTAGGCCTCAAAACTCCTCTCCTGGACAAGAAGAGTGCCTGCCAGCCTCAGCGCAGAAGCATAGATGTTTGGGGATCTCCTTTTTCCAGGTGTGCTTTCACAAACCACCCCTCAGACACTGGCCTCTACAGCCCAAAGGGCTAAAGCAGCTGCCACCTCCCACCTTCTTCCAGCTCCACAAAATTCCACTTCTTTGCCCTCACAGCTTTTGCCTTTGTAAAAATTTCCTATCATTTTAGATGGGTTTCAGGAGGGAGAGGAGGAAAACATATTGCCATATTTAACTACAGCTGTCCAGACTGAATTCTAAACTTTTCCAAGGTTGAAAGAGACCTGCCCAGATAACGTTTTGTTTCCTCAGACAACGCAAGATGCCTGAGCTGACAGATGTGGTTTCTTCTTGGGGGATAGCTGAGTTGGGGTCCTAGGACTAGGTGCAGCGTCTGGCAAGTGTCCAGGGCAGCTCTTCCAGTAGCACGGACGGACCTTGAGAGCTGGTTCAAGGACTACCACGCTGTCAGATGTCAGACGCGCTACTGTCTTATAAATCACTAGTAAGGAGAAAACGGAGAAAACGCTGCCAATTAAATGAGGACGTCTGATTTCAAGGCTGACATGACGATGCATCTGGAAGTCTGACTATGAAGAAGCGGTTCTTTTGTGACCTGTAACTCGGGACAGTCTGTGTAGACGGGTCCCGGGGGGATAGCGGCTCTTTTTCCTGCCTCCTTGGTGAGCACCACTGCACAACGTCTGAGACTAGTTTTTCGTAAAACACGCAGAAATGCGGCAGCGGGAGGAGCAGCAGGGTCAGGGAGCCCACACACTCAGCCCCGCCCCTGTCCCGCCCGCGCCGGCCCCGCCTATGCCTGTACCATCCCTTCCGCCCTCCCCTCCTGGGGGCGTTAACTGTCCTTCTCCATCCCGGAAGCGCATTCTTTTTTTCCACGTAGCGGGCGAAAGGTCTTTTCTCGCGAGAGTTCTAGCCGCTGGTACCCAGATCGCGCGAGACTGCAGAGGGAGCAGGAGCGTGTGGCGCGCGCGGCGGCCGCGACGGACGCAAGATGGCGACGGCGACCATAGCTCTCGTAAGTGAGCCCCCCCCGGCCACGGGTGGCCCTCAGCTGACGGGAGGGGGTCGTTGACCCGGCCAGGGCGTAGAGGGCCCCGGCGGTGCGGTGGTCTTTCTAGGCTCGCGCAGGCCGCCCTCTTGCGGTCTTGGGTTGCGCGAGGCGGGGGCGGGGCGGGCGCGCGCGGGCGACCTGCGGCCGGAGCTTCCGGCCTGCGGACTCCAGCTTCCGGCGGGACGGGGTAGGGGCCGGGCGAGTTCACTGTCCGGCGGGCCAGATCCTGCGAGCGGCCCTTTGGACGAGCTAAGCGAAAGGCTGGCGTTGCTGTCTCGCCTCTGGTGACCGGGCTGTGCGCCCAGGTCCCTACGGAAGGCGGGGTCCTTAAGGAAGGCCAGGTCCTGGTGTGACGGCATCTGCCGGCTTGTCCTAGTGAGCCTCGGGGTCAGTGGGACCAAAGGGGACGGGACCTGTAGAAGGGACACGGCTCAGTGAGGACCGGGTGCCTATGGCTCCTTGCGCCCGCGGCCGTGATTCCGCTTTTCGCCGGTGCTTTGCAGGGAAGAGCTTATCTCCATCTTTTTATTCCCGCTGAGGAAGGGAAGGACGTGCTCTCATCACACGTTTTCTAAGCAATCGCTTTGTCCCAAGCTTTATAGAGGATTTTGGGGCACAGTGGGGAACCAAAAAGAGGCAGCCCCGCCTTGTTCAGAGGTCTGGTGGGCACCATAAACCAGTTCCCACTCAGGGTGCCACGTGTTGGATGCCAGAGGGAGCTGTGATCGCGGTGGTGTGGATACCCAAAGAAATGAACCCCCCCCGCCCCCCGCTCAATACATTGCCCACCACCAGGAAAGGGAGGGATGCTTAGCGAATGACTTAATGTTTTGCCCTTGGCACCTCCATGGTGAAGTCTTTCTTACTTGTCTTTCTCCAACTAAGCTTAATGTGACTTACCACCACCCCTTTTTCTCAGCCACAGTTCATCCCTTTGTTATGTTCCACTTTCCCCCTGACCCACACCCAGATGGACAGGATAAGGTCTGTTTGAGAAGGCAACTTGGGTAGGTGGCTGAATGCTGGACTGATAGGGGCAGGGACTGTCATTGGCAGGCCCTGATCTAGGGGCTGGACCCAGTCCCACTGCTGTAAAAACCAACTGCTGGGAGAGGAAGGCATTTGCACACAAGATTCTCCAGCTGGTAAGGGGGTAGCCCAGCCTGTGATTGTCAGGACTGGCTAATTTTATCATGTCTTGTTTTCTCTTGAAGCCACAGGAGCAAGTGAGTTTTGCAAGGGGGGAACCAGAAAAAAAAAGGTGAGGGTTAAGGACTTGGTGACTATCCCTAGGCAGCAGTCAGAGGGTTGGTAGTGAAAGGAGAAGAAGGCTCAGAGACAAGGATTGGACACTTAGGAAGTTGGAGGAGAATGGACACTTCATTACCTTAAGGCCCCACAGAGCAGAGTGCCCTGTGCTCAGGGGATAGACGCTAAATTGGGGCTCAGGTTTGTTGTGGCACAGTGGCAGACAGCTAGTTTCTTTCTTCCTTCCTTTTTTTTTTTTTGAGACAGTCTTACTTCGTTTTCCTTCAGTAAAGTGCCCTGGAGTCATAGGTCACAGTAACCTCAAAGTCTTGGGCTCAAGTGGTTCTCTTGTCTCAGCCTCCTGAGTAGCTGGGACTACAGGTGCTCACCACAGTGCCCGGCTATTTTTTTTAGATACAGGGTGTCATACTTGCTCAAGCTGGTATCAAACTTGTGAGCTCAGGTAATCCACCCACCTTGGCTTCCTAGAGTGCTGGAATTACAGGCGTGAGCCACCTCACCTGGCCCACACAGCTAGTTTCATTGCTGAGGTGGACATGGGCAATAAGTCTGACCCTTGAAGCAAAGGTGTTCAGTAGGGGTGTTTGTTGCCATCCAGAGTCTCTTGAGGTCAGTACATGTGTTTTTATTATTAAGGCTCAGGCTTGTTGCAGCAGGTTCTAGGAGTGTGGTCTGATCATTTTTTTGAGTAGAAAGACAGACTTCCAGAAAGGAAGTCTGATCCCCACTGTTGTGGTTGACACAGGAGTGAGGCTGCACCCATGTCATACTGCTCTGGCCCTGTAGGAAGGCTGGGATAGAGCAGCTGACCTTGGCTGACTGTGGTCTAGTGGGGAGGTGCAAGAGGGTGCAGAAATGCCTCCTCTGGTACAGATGTACCTCCTGCCTAGTTGCTGCAGGGGTACTCTTGGCCACCCTGGTCCACTTGGACTCATTGCTCCATTCCTCCCTTCTCTGACAGCCTGACCACTTAGGGCTGCCGCCTTGGGTTTCTTTAGGCAGGAGTATTGGGACCCGCTCCGCTCCCCGTGGATGCAGTCACTTTTCCCCGTGGGTTCCAGCATGCACTGTCACCTCAGAAGCCCTCCTTGGTAGCCGTGACCTTATGTGCCTCATAGTCACTTTTTTTGTGTCCTGCGTTTTGTTGTCTTCTTAGCTCTTTTACCTACAGAAGTCGTCCCAGATGCTGACTGGCACATTCTTTGTCCACAGCTGCCTGTGAGGCTCCCAAGAGAGGTGTCTTTCCCCTTTTGTTCTCACTGCATCTGCAGTGCCCAGCAGAGCTCTGCCACACAGTAAAGAGTGTGCAGCACCTGGGGAACTAAACAGAGAGGAGGCAGCTCCTGCAGCTCCTGCAGCTAGCCCTGCGCTGGGGGTGTGATGCTGGCAGTGCTTAGCAGTACAGAACTTGGGGCATGCTTTCCATGTGCAGGGGCTGTGTAAGGTACTTCACAGAGGGTGTTCACTACATCTTTGTGGCAGCTCTGGGAGACAGATCACCCCACTTCACAGCCAAGGAGCCTGAGGCCTGGAGAGAGACATCATGTGGCCAGCCGCAAGTTACTCTTTTGTCTTCTGGTGGGAAGTACTGCTTTGACTCTAGCTGGTAAAGTGTGACAGCCATGATGCTTGGTGCTGAGGGCCACCAGAGAGTGATGGCACGTGACTAGCTGGGATCCCAAATGACCAATTCCTCTAGGGTCTGGTTAGCAGCGCAAGCACCTCAGGCTCACTGCCCCTAGGACTTTCTTATGCTAGGGATGGTGTGGGGAGTTCTGTGTAATGTCCACCAGAGGATTGGTTTTTCCCACAGTCTCTTCTGAGCCATGACTTGCTCTCCACACTGTACTGGCCCCTGTGTTGGCCAGCTGCAGTAATTTGGGTTCAGGAAGTTAAGAAAGTGCCCCTGAATTCACCTGTGCACAAGGGCCTGGCTTGTCTTGATGTGACCTCTTGCCATGGGCACCGAGAGGCAGCCTCTGCTGTGGGTGTGCTGGCTGTAGGTTGAAACTTTGAAACTGGGGCACAGTTTCTTTTTTTTTTTTTTGAGACAGAGCCTCAAGCTATCCCCCTGGGTAGAGTGCCATGGCATCACAGCTCATAGCAACCTCCAAATCCTGGGCTCAAGTGAGTCTCCTGCCTCCGCCTCCCAAGTAGCTGGGACCGCAGGCGCCCGCCACAACGCCTGGCCATTTTTTGGTTGCAGCGGTCATTGTTTGTTTGGCAGGCCGGGGCTAGGGATTCGAACCTGCCACCTTAAGTGTACGTGGCTGGCGCCTTAGCCGATTGAGCCACAGGCGCCGAGCCTGGGGCACAGTTTCTAAGCAGCAGTGGGGCTGAGTAGGGTGCAGCTGTGCTGGCAGCATGCAGAGTGACCTCAGTGTCCCTGCTCATTGCTTCTCTGGCAAAGCTGGACTTCTGCTGTCCCTCCTCTGGCAGCCAGGGTACCTGGGATATGAGCTAGCAGGGTCAGCCTAGGTGTCTTTGTCTATGCACATAGGTCCAAGGGTGGATATTAACTGTCCCCTTATGTACTTAGATATCTGTAGGTGTTGTCTTTGAGCTGGGAGCAGGATGAGTGCATTCTGACCTGGGTCCCCCTTTGCAGCCTCTGATAGGGTGGGATAGGTTATAGAGCCCTTCTATCAAGTTCCCTCTCCCCAAAGGGTAGAAGGGCCCTAAAACTGTCCATCTGCTTGTGACCTGTCTCTGTCCTGCCACCCGAGAAGGCCATGGTGGGCACTGCTCCTTTTGTGCCCCTCTGGGCATGGGTCCCTGGAGTGCAGAGGGCCAGGCCCTCAGTTGCTCTCCTAGCAAGCAGACACCCACCTTACCATGCTGCTCAGAGGTATCTTCAGGGGCGACCTGCAGCTGATGCTGAGCTGTGTGCTGCCTCAGGAGGGGTGGGGGACAGCTGACTGGCTGTCTTGCCCTCCAGCTCCCTGTGGGAGAGGGAGGTTTTCCCTATCTTGGGGCAGGAGCACAGCCTGTTCTCTACTCTTTCTTCCCATCCCTTCCTCGTCTTCTCACTGCAGTCGGGCCTACCCAGTATCTGCTTCTGCTTCTTGCTGAGGCCCTGGGCAGCTGCAGGTGTGTTGGCAGATTGGGGGCTGGGGCAGTGTTGGGAATGTCCAGGGGCCAAGCTGGAACTGGTCCCTTCCTGTGCCCTGCCCCACCTCCTTTGCTTCTCCATGGGGAGCTCAGTCCTCAGTTTGGGAAGAGGAAAGGGGCTGGGAAGGGAGGGCTGTGCACCTGTCCTTACAGCATCTCCTTCCTGCCCGCAGCAGGTCAATGGTCAACAAGGAGGGGGGCCCGAGCCGGCGGCGGCGGCGGCGGCGGCGGCGGCAGTGGTGGCAGCGGGAGACAAATGGAAACCTCCACAGGTACTGATCTTAATTAAGCCTCCTCTCCCTCAGGTCTGCCTGCCTGCCTGCCTGCCTGCCTACTCGTCCCTGGCCCAAAGAGGCCTGACCGGGGGCCGGGTCAGGAGGAACCCGAGGGACCTTTTCTGCCTTCTGGGCAGACAGCTGCCCGCAGGACCCTGGCCTAAGCCCTGTGTGGTCCTGCCCCTCCCACCCAGCCTCCAGGCCAGCCTCTCCTCTCTGTGTCCACCCTGCTTCAATTACCAGGCAGAGCAGGGTGGGGGTGCTGAGGACTGGAGTTTGGCCAGTATTCACTCTTAGCCATCAGCGTCATGTGGAAGGGTTTCTCACTGTTCTAGAACATGTAGCGTTAAGAACCAGAGATACAGATTTTCATTTCAGATTTCTGTTTTAATTTAAATGAAACAACAAAACTGTGTTAAGTCAAAGCACAGGTCTGATTAGAACCAGCTCTCTATATCTTTTCCTGGCTCTAGTCCCCACGTGGATGCTGGGGGACCTTGGCCTGTCCAGACGCCCAGCCCTTGGGAGCAGGTCCTACTGGAGATGGAGCAGGCCTTATCCCTGGGTAACCAGGTTCTTTGTGCTTCTCCGTGGCAGTGTCTGCCTCCAGAAGGTTCACACTGGGGCTCAACAAGGTGCCTTGGGGGCCTCTAGGGGATAGACCTTCCTGTTGACAGCCTCCAGGCACTCACAGGAGTGGATGGGGACATGGTATGCAGCTTTGACCCTGGGAAGTGTAAGGACTGAAGCTCTCTGGCCCTTAGCTGGCTGTCCAGCTGGCTGTTGGTTGGTAGGAGAAGGGCCTTTTGTTAACCAAGACAAAGAGGAGATTGAAAAGTTTCTAGGGAGCTGGAAAGGGGGTTGGCATTGATTACCATGGTGACAGCTGCTCTGGAGTCCCAGCCTCTGGCTCCTGGGCCTTCTCTTCCCCCTACGGAGAAACAGGCTTGTGGCCAACTGGGGAGGGTAGAGAGGACAGGCCCAGGATAAGCCAGACTGGGAACCTGGTCCCACCCAGAGCAGGCCTTTAACTGTCCTTCCGGGCCTGCTTGGGGCCCTGGTTGCCTGGGAGGCGCCTCCAGGGCTGCTTGCCCTTTGAATCTGTGCCAAAGACCAGCACTCGGGCCAGCCAGGGTGGGAGTTCTCAGTGTTTGGGTCAGCCAGCCCCTTCCTGCCTCCTCTGTACATTGTCCTTGCTCAGTGCTCCTGTGCTGAGGGCCTTTCTCTCTGCTCTGCCGTCACTCTCAAGGCTGCCTCTGGAAGTCTGGAAGGGACTGGCTGGTGGCCTTTCGGAGTTGGCAGACAGGCAGGCGCGTTAGGTCTACCCATGGCACATGTGCTACTCTGCCTGCCTGGCTTCTGCCACATGCTGTGTTCTTCCCTTTGCAAAAATCACAGAAGCAGATCAGTGGGGTGTGAATGTACTCCTAGCAGCGTCAGCTTGGGTCTGTGGCCAGCTGTGACCATGGCCCCAACACTGCCCGAGCACTACCTGGTCCCCAGGCCTCCCTGGCTAGGGTGCTGTCGGGTGTCCAGTCTGTCCCTGTGGCTAGCTGCTCCTGGCTTCTCCCAGTGGGCTGTGCACAGCCTGGGCAGCAATGTGGTAGGGGTGGGCTAGAGCCTTTTGTTGGGCTCTCGTGGCCTGGAAAAGCAGCTGGGTTTTCGGGAGGTGTGCAATGTTTGCAACAGTGGGGGTGGGGCCCTGTGCCCACACTTGGGTGGCTCTGGAAGTTCAGGGAAACTGAGTCTATCCACGGCACAGACCCAGAGAGGCAGGCAGCTTGGAGGCATGGAGTCCAGGGAGCCTTCTCTCCCTGCCTAGGACAGCTGAGGCTGGTTATCTCACAAGGCACCAGTTAGAGGCTCTGGGGTTGGGGCTGGGCCTCACAACTGTTTGAGGTTGGCCCAAGGCCCCCAGGATACCTGCCTGCCTCAGTTGTGTCCAACCCATGGGTCCTGGGGGAAACAGGCCTGGGCTGGGGACAGCAATGTCTAAATGGCAGACCAGAGTCCAGCCAGCCCTGCCTCTCCCTGAGAACCAGAGGCCGTGTGCAGCTGTAGAGGAGACAGATGGGGTGGGGTTTCTGGGCCATATGAGGGAGGACTTGGGCTGCTTAATGATCCCCTGCTCTCCCCACCAGGGCACAGACTCCATCAAAATGGAGAACGGGCAGAGCACAGCCGCCAAGCTGGGGCTGCCTCCCCTGACGCCCGAGCAGCAGGAGGCCCTCCAGAAGGTGAGAGCGCACCTCCTGGGGTGCTGTAGCGGAGGCTGGTCAACCTGGGGCCAGGGAGGGGTGGGGGAAGGTATGTTTCTAGCAGATCGGGCCCCCAGCGCTCCTCACCGCCATGTCTTACAGGCCAAGAAGTACGCCATGGAGCAGAGCATCAAGAGCGTGCTGGTGAAGCAGACCATCGCACACCAGCAGCAGCAGCTCACCAACCTGCAGGTGAGCCGCCACCCACCTCCTGCCACTGCTACCACCTCGTCCTTCTCCTCTTGTGCCTGTGGCTGTCCCCAGGTGTTATGGTTCTCACATTCTCAAGGATTCATTCTTGGGACCCTCAGGGTCGTCCCTGAGGCAGGAGAGGCCCAGCCTTTCCCAGCTGCTGCTTGCTATAGCCTTAAAGGCCTATGGCCCGTCCATGTCCCTTCTCTGTGGCTCTGCCCCTCCCCTTCCTGGTCTTCACACTGGTGCCTCCTCTGCACCCTCCCACCCCCCATGTGCAGCTGATGGTGGCCATGGGTAGGGCGTGTTCCTCTGTGCCCCTGTGGCCTTGGATAACACTGGTTAGGTCCCCAGCCCTGCAGTTAGTCCAGATTACCTGGCCCAGGGCCCAGGACTGAGGAGGTCAGGGGACACCTCCACTGGGCCCTGCTCTAGCATTGTGGCTAGAGGCTACACTGTCTGTATGGGAAGGGGCCAGTGTGAGGCCAGCAGGTTCCTGGGCCTTGAGCCTCCCATGCCCCAGCCCTCAGACAGTCATGATGCCAGGAGCTGCCTTGGCTATTCACTGTGCTCCATAGTCCCTCCTCCTCCTCCTCCTTTTCCTCCCTCCCTCCCTTCCTTCTGCCCCAGCTGACCCAGCTGCAGGGCAGGGCACCTGGGGCTCTGAGGCCCCCCTGGGCAGGTGCCGGTGGCCAGTCAGCCGGCAGTGTGGGAAGGCAGGCGGGCCTCCCTGGCAGGGCGGGGACTCCGGGCCTTGCCGCTGTCTGCGTGAGGTGTTGACAAGAGCGGGAGACTGCTCGGCTCCAACAGACTGAACTCTGTCTTTACTGTCTTTCAGATGGCAGCAGTGACAATGGGCTTTGGAGATCCTCTCTCACCTTTGCAATCGGTCAATAGAAATGCTCACTTCTTCCGGGGCTCATGTCCTTAGTCAGGGCTAGAGGGGGGCAGTGCAGCCCACGCTCTGGGGACCTTGCTCCCCTAGCCGGCCCTGCCCGCCAGCTCTGGACGAGCGCAGCAGAGCGCCAGGCATGGCGGGGCCAGTGGTGTGGGCACCCACCCCGGGACCGCCCCTGGGGAGGCCTCCATCTGCTCTGAGGGCCCGCCTTAAAACTAACCGGCCAGGTAACTGCGGAGGGCAGCCGGCCAGGGCGGGGCACTGCCAGCACCAGGCCCGTCTGAGCCCATGCCACCTGCACGCACGGGGTTCACCCACGGGCCTCCAGCTCCGTCAGTCTCCAGGCTGCCTGGGCTCTTGGGTTGGGGTTAGGCCCCTGAAGAGAGAGGGGTCCTAACTCATGGCCCCATCAGACCCTGGAGGGAGGATGGATGGGTGGGTGGGTGGGGGGCTGGGGGGACACCAGGAAGCGAGAGAGGGAAGGGTGAGGGCTTGGGCCTCTGGCCTGGCTGTTAGTAAAGGGCAGGCCATGCAGCCAGGGAGGAAGAGGCAGAGGCCATTGGCTGTGCCCTGGCTGCTGTGAGCAGAGGAGTTGGGAAGGAGATGCCCTCTCTCCCCCAGAGGCAGGCTGAGGAGGAGGCCAGGCTCCATTTGGGGGAGCCTGAGGGAAGATGCCCTTTCTCTGGAGGCCTCTCCTCAGCAGAGCCACTCTTGGCATGTTGCTATCATGGGGACACACCCACTGTCGTTTTGCAAAGTGTGTCTGGAAGGGAGCCATCGACCCTCTGGGGAGCCCGGGGTTGTGAGGAGACAGGTCAGGGAGAGAGCTATCTGCCCACTTGTGGTTGAGGAACCCCACATTGAGGAGTATCTGTGGCCCTGTCTCGGGGGAACTCAGACCTGAGGGACAGATCTGGTTTCCCATCTGTAGAACTTGCTGTGAGAGGGCATGTGGCTCCACTCTGAGGGTCCTTGGTCTGTGCAGGGAGCCTGTTTGCTTTCATTTTCAAGGAATTCTTAGTTTGAGGGAAGATAGATAGCCCACCTTGAGTTCCGTGTTGGGGGGAGATGTGGGCCTAAAGGTGAGGGGGGAGGCTCGGTCTGTGGTAGGCCGGCCACTGTCTAAGGAAGGAAGCTGGTGTCTGGCTTTGGGGACCTTTGTGAGGTGGCAAGGGCCAGGGCCCAGGTTTCAGCCCCACCTGCCTCACCAGCCCTGGACCCATGGTCTCCCTGTGGCCCACTGCATTTGGCTCTAAAATCCCCCTATGTGGCATGTCTCTCCTGTGAGCTGGCAGGGGAGAGAACACTGTCAAGAGGGCATGGGGAGGTCCCTCAGCACATATGGCTAAGCTCACAACCAAAGCCCTAAACTTGGCAGGCCTGTCACCTCTCCAGCTCCAGTGAGTCCTGGGGCTTCTTTTAGGGTCTCTGCTACCTTGGGATGCCCCAGGGCCAGGCCAACAGGTGTTGCCTGGGCCAGTTTGTTTGGCTGTGGCATGGGCTACAGGCAGCTCTTTTTTGTGAGAGGTTTCAGGGGACTAGGAGGGCACACGGCACTGAGCCCTGACCTGAGTTGGCCCTGTATGAGCAGTTGCTCTTTCTCTTTCCAGGGAGCCCCTGGCTGGGCTCCTGAGCTCTTCCCCTGGGGTCTCTTCTGGGCAGTGGCTGCCCTGTCTTCTGCCCTCCTCTCTTCTGGCCTCCAAACCAGTGGGTCCCTCCAGCTTGGATGGCTCCTCCTTCCCTCTTCGGTCGTAGCACTTGGCTGGGACAGTGGGAGGATCTCCCAGCCCAGCCAGGACACCTGGCCTCTGGTGGGGGTTGGGGGTAGACTTGGGAGGGCACACAGCCCTGCCTCTGGACCTCTTGTCAGCTTTGCCGTCGCAGTCTACCAGGGACCTGGGCAGGCTTGGGTGCGTCTGCGTCTTGCTGCTAGGCCTGGCCTATCTTCCTGGGGCAGGGTTCTGCTGACCCCCATGCCCTGACTAGGGGCCAAGCCTGCACCTGCTGCTGTGTGGGGAGTCCTTCCCACAGCGGAGCTGGGTGGGTGGGCCAGGAGGGGAATAGGTTGCCCAACCTCCTACCATCCCTGACTGGCCAGTGGTTCTCTTCCCTTCTATCCTGCTGCAGATGGCGGCTCAGCGGCAGCGGGCGCTGGCCATCATGTGCCGGGTCTATGTGGGCTCCATCTACTACGAGCTGGGAGAAGACACTATTCGTCAGGCCTTTGCCCCCTTTGGCCCCATCAAGAGCATTGACATGTCTTGGGACTCTGTCACCATGAAGCACAAGGTAAGCAGTGCCTGCCTGGAGTCCACCACCCTCACTGGGCTCTCCCAGCCTAACAATGTGTCCTTGTGTTCAGGGCTTTGCTTTTGTGGAGTATGAGGTCCCTGAAGCTGCACAGCTGGCTTTGGAGCAGATGAACTCGGTGATGCTAGGGGGCAGGAACATCAAGGTGAGGGCAAGGGGGCCGGGTCTCGGGCCTTTCTCTGTCCCCTGCAGACCTGCAGAGCAGCCCTGCTGTAGCAGCTGCATGTGGCTGGGCCTAGACTGATGAGTGGCGCTCATATCCCTGCTTCTTTCTCAGGTGGGCAGACCCAGCAACATTGGGCAGGCCCAGCCCATCATTGACCAACTGGCTGAGGAGGCACGGGCTTTCAATCGCATCTACGTGGCCTCCGTGCACCAGGACCTTTCAGATGATGACATTAAGAGTGTGTTTGAAGCCTTCGGCAAGATTAAGTCTTGTACACTGGCTCGGGATCCTACTACTGGCAAGCACAAGGGCTATGGCTTCATTGGTAAGCTTGGAGTAGCTGAGGCAGGGGAGGGGTCCTTCTGGTGCTGGGGCTGGCCCTCCTCACTACTACTCCTTGCCCTGCAGAATATGAGAAAGCCCAGTCATCCCAAGATGCTGTGTCCTCCATGAACCTATTTGACCTGGGTGGTCAGTACTTGCGAGTGGGCAAGGCTGTCACACCCCCTATGCCTCTGCTTACACCTGCCACACCTGGAGGTCTCCCACCTGCTGCTGCTGTGGCTGCAGCTGCAGCCACAGCCAAGATCACAGCTCAGGTAAGGACTGATGCAGCTGGGTGGGCTTGACAGTGGGTGGATATACTCTTGATCCTTTGGGATTGGCTTAAGTTGTCTTGATTAGCAAGACCAGGAGCTCAGTGTTGTAACCTTTTGATTTGTAGGAAGCAGTAGCTGGAGCAGCAGTGCTAGGTACCCTGGCCACTCCTGGACTGGTATCCCCAGCACTGACCTTGGCCCAGCCCCTAGGGGCTTTGCCCCAGGCCGTCATGGCTGCCCAAGCACCTGGAGTCATCACGGGTGAGTATAAATGGGTCCTGGGCCCCTCTTTTTCTGCCTTGTCTCCAGACAGTGCCTTAAGCTGATTTCAGATTCTAGGCCCTCTTGCTCCAGGTGTCACTCTCTGAGGTCAAGACAGCCATGGTGCCATGGCTGACCAGCTCTGTGTTCTTTTGTGGGGACCAGGAGGCATGGGGTTGGGGGGGGAAGTGATTGCTGGACCTGGTTGGTTTTGCTTCAGGTGTGACCCCAGCTCGTCCTCCCATTCCGGTCACCATCCCTTCTGTGGGAGTGGTAAACCCTATCCTGGCTAGCCCTCCAACACTGGGTCTCCTGGAGCCCAAGAAGGAGAAGGAAGAGGAGGAGCTGTTTCCTGAGTCAGAGCGGCCAGAGATGCTGAGTGAGCAGGAACACATGAGCATCTCTGGCAGCAGTGCCCGCCACATGGTGATGCAGAAGCTGCTGCGCAAGCAGGAGGTGGGCAGCTGGGTCCTGGTGCAGTGGGGTGTGGGGGTGGTCCAGATAGGCCACAGCTCTCAGCTGTCCCCCTTCACCACAGTCTACAGTGATGGTTCTTCGAAACATGGTAGACCCCAAGGACATTGATGACGACCTGGAAGGGGAGGTGACAGAGGAGTGTGGCAAGTTTGGTGCAGTCAACCGAGTCATCATTTACCAAGAGAAGCAGGGCGAGGAGGAGGATGCAGAAATCATCGTCAAGATCTTTGTGGAGTTTTCCATGGCCTCAGAGACTCACAAGGCCATCCAGGCCCTCAATGGGCGCTGGTTTGCTGGCCGCAAGGTGGTGGCGGAAGTGTATGACCAGGAGCGTTTTGATAACAGTGACCTTTCTGCGTGACCCTGGCCCTGATCCCTGGACTTGCATTGGCCCCTTGTTTCCTCTGGGTGACTGTGGGGCCAGGCCCCTCTGCCCAGCCCAGCCCAGCCTGTAGTGTGCATAAAGTTGCAGGTGCTGCTGGCCCTGAGCGTCCATGTCTGGCATTGGTCTTGCGGCCCGTCCTGTCAGGTGTTCCTCCAGTGGTGGCCTGGCCTGGAAGGCGGGTGGGAGCGGAGGGTGGGCTGCCCTAAGTGGAGACCTGTCCACCGTGGTCGCCACAGGGTGGGCCTGGAGATGCTTGGCAGAGGGCTGCCTCGTGGTGCAAAGTCACTATAAAGTTTGCGGGCGCCTTCGTCGGGCCCTAAGGGCCGGCTTTCTGGCGAGGAAGCAAATAGGCATCAAATTCTGGGACGAGGGTGTGGGGGGCCTGCTCGGCGCGACTTCAGCTCCCGTCGTTCTTTGCGCTCGCGACCGGAGCCAGGTTTCCCGGCAGGCTGTGCGCGGGGCCGCTACGGGTCTTCGGAGGCATCGACGCCGCGGGGCCTTCTGGGGCGGGTAGTTCCGGCGGCGAGGGTGGGACTCGGTTTCCCGGCGGGCTGCGCGGCGACCGGGCAGTTGTCGGCGGGGCAGGCCGGCGGGCAGCGGCGGCGGTTCCGGCTGCGGCTCAGAGGGTGGCTGGGCGGACGAACGAGCAGGCCGAGCTACGCGAGACTAGGCGGGATGTCGGGGCGCCGCCACTGCTCCCCCGCTTCGCCCTGAGAACCTGAGCGCCGGCTCGGCCGCGCCCCCCGCTCAGGCCCGCAGTCCGAGCGTTCCGAGCGCGGGCGGGCCGGGCCCAGCGCCGGACCCCGCGCCGGCCCCTGGCCCCGTCCCGGCGGCCCGCCCCCTGCCTGTGCCCCTCCCCCGCCCGGCGCTCATGTGGGCCGAGCCCCGCCCCCCAGCTCCGAGCCCGCCGAGCGCCGCCGCCTGAACCCGCGCCCGCCAGCCCGCACCATGCTCAAGTGCATCCCGCTGTGGCGCTGCAACCGGCACGTGGAGTCGGTGGACAAGCGCCACTGCTCGCTGCAGGCCGTGCCCGAGGAGATCTACCGCTACAGCCGCAGCCTGGAAGAGCTGCTGCTCGACGCCAACCAGCTGCGCGAGCTGCCCAAGGTGAGCGGCCGCCGCACCTGCGCCTCGACGGCGCGGCCCAGCCCTCAGTCCCCAGATTGGCAGAGTCTGCCTACTAGCCACGCAGCCTGCAGCCGGCCCTACTAGTTTCCACTGGCCAGAGCCCCACCCTGGCCAGCCCCACCCTCCCCCCCCATACGACTGGGCTGGCACCAGGTGGCAGCGGTCATCAGGTGCCTGCCTGGGGCGGGGGTGGTCCCTGAGCTCAGAGGTGGAGCGTCAGAGTGAGACCAGTGAGGGGAGGGTTCGTGGAGGTGGAGTGATCAGGGCGGAAGGTGGTGGCTGGCGGACGTTGCTTGCTTGGCTGCCCTGGGCTTCTCTCTCTTATTTCTTGGGTGCAGGGTGGTGCGTGGAGCCCACCTGAGGCGTTCAGCCCTGTGAGGGGCCCAGCCTTGTGAGGCTTGCTCTGCCTTTGCTTCTCTGCACTCTTGTTCTTTCTGATAAGTTGGTTTTCCTTATCTGGAGGTGGAGTGCTAGTTCCCTAGTGTCCAGGATCTATGTACCACAAAGGCTGTGACCTTAAGTAGGCCTAGCTGACAGCTCATCTGCCAGGGTCATCTGCAAGTGCCATGTTTTTTCTTGCACATGGTCCCACATGCATCTGTGGTACTTTGCTTTTTATGTTACTGGTTATTTGGGGATTGTTTGCTGAATCCTCACCCTGGGCTCAGGCCAGGCTCCTTGCTGGGGTGTGGAAGCAGGAGCCAGCATGGGTGGAGTCTTGAGTTGACTGTAGGGTAGGGGATACCCAGTCTGGTCCCAGGAAGCAGTTTCTCCTGTACAACAGTGACAAGAGGCCTGGATGAGATATCAAGATGGGAGTGGGTACAGCAAGTGTGTCTGCTGTGTACTTCCCGTATTACACACAGCATTGTCACAGCTGGATTCCAGGACCTGGTGTGATCTGGAACAGGCAGAGGCCCAAGGACCGTGACTATGAGTCTGTGTGTCCAGGAGCTCTTCTTGGTTCTGTAGGAACCTCTGCTACAGAGCCTGTCCCCTCTCCCCTGACCCTGCCTGCAGCCCTTCTTCCGGCTACTGAACCTGAGAAAGTTGGGCCTGAGTGACAACGAGATCCAGCGGTTGCCTCCTGAGGTGGCTAACTTCATGCAGCTGGTGGAGCTGGATGTGTCCCGGAATGGTGGGAGCCTGGGTGGAGGCGGGATGGAGCCTGGGGCACAGCTGGTGGGACTGTAGACCTCCTGGAGGCCACAAGCATCTTTCTAGGGTGGTTATATGTTACAGACATCCCTGAGATACCTGAGAGCATCAAGTTTTGCAAGGCTTTGGAGATTGCAGACTTCAGTGGGAACCCCCTTTCTAGGTGGGTAGCAGGCATGGCAATGGGCTGTAGCAGGCTGTGGAGGTCCTACAGCCTTGGCCTGGATGTGTCAGGTCCTCTGCTTCCTCCTGCACAGGCTCCCTGATGGCTTTACTCAGCTGCGCAGCTTGGCTCACCTGGCCCTGAATGATGTGTCCCTGCAGGCACTTCCTGGGGATGTGGGCAAGTGAGTGTTTTTTGGGGTGGAATGGACAGGGAAGGGCTTGAGTTGGTCCTGCCCCTGCCTTGCTCTCACGTTGGTTCCTGGTCTGTCTTTCAGCCTCGCCAACCTAGTGACCCTGGAGCTCCGGGAGAACCTGCTCAAGTCCCTGCCTGCGTGAGTGTGCTGGGCGGAGCTGCCGCCTGGGGCCCGACCACGTGGCCACACTACAGCTCTGTGTCCTCTGCAGGTCCCTGTCGTTTCTGGTCAAGCTGGAACAGCTGGATCTGGGAGGCAATGATCTGGAAGTGCTGGTGCGGGGAGTCAGGGTGGGGGGCTTGTAGGTGGGGTGGGGGCAGAGCCCTGGGCCAGGCAGAGCAGGAGCATCCCCACTGAACACCTCCTCGTCCCTTCTTGCAGCCTGACACTCTAGGGGCTCTGCCCAACCTTCGGGAGCTGTGGCTGGACCGGAACCAGCTGTCGGTGCTGCCCCCGGTGAGTGAGGGTGACCAGGCCTCCTTCCACCCGCTGCCTGTCCCTTCTCTGATCCTGTCCTGCCCTTAGGAGCTGGGGAACCTGCGGCGCCTAGTGTGCCTTGATGTGTCGGAGAACCGGCTGGAAGAGCTGCCCGCAGAGCTGGGCGGACTGGTGCTGCTCACTGACCTGCTGCTCTCTCAGAACCTGCTGCAGCGGCTGCCAGATGGCATCGGTTAGTGATGCAGAGGGCTATGGGGCGGGGCACACATAGCCAGGCCCCAAGGAGGAGCATGGGAGCCTGGAAAACCCCTTGGGGTAGCTCTGCGTGATGTCAACCAAGGTGCTAGAGGAAAGCTAGGCCCCTGAGGAGGCCAAGATCTAAGTGGGCATGAGCCTGTTAGAGGGCAGTGTCTATGGGTAAGTAAAGCCCGTTGGGGAGTCCAGTGTATTTCTTCAGGGAGACAGAGTAGGTAGGGCCCGGTTAGGTTTGCAGAGAGAGTAAGAGGGGCAGGTCAGACGTTCCTGGGGTTCTCCAGAAGAGGTGACAGTTGTGGGATACAGGGTGGGCTCTGGCTACCCCGAGAGCCTGTCGGCTGTTGGAAGGGAGATTGGGCACGCAGGTGATCCCTCGGCTCCACTCAGCTGCAGTGCCATGTCTCCTGACACTAGGTCAGCTGAAGCAGCTGTCCATCTTGAAGGTGGACCAGAACCGGCTCTGCGAGGTACCTGAGGCCATCGGGGACTGTGAGAACCTCTCTGAGCTGATCCTCACGGAGAACCTGCTCACGGTGGGGCCTGGCAGGGAGGTGCTTTCAGAGTTAGCTTGGCACCTGCTGGGGGACACATTGTAGGGGATACTGGTGGTGGCCTAGCTCCTGGGAGCCACTCGGGAAGGGCACAGGGGAGGAAATGTGCTGGCAGGGGACACAGTGGGGCAGGACTGGCAGGGCCAGGGCAGAAATTGATGCTGTTTGGTGTGGACAACTTGGGCTCTTTTTTCTGACACTGGTAAGAAGGCAGCAAAGAGAGTGGATGTGCACATAGTAGAGGATGAGTCAGGGGAGGAGGCAAAGCTGAGGCCGTGGAGATAGGGTGGGGGCGGTGGGGATTCTGTCCCTAGGTTGAGGAGCCAGGATCTCTCTGTGGGCAAGGTGTTTACAGGAGGTGCCCTGTCAAGGAGAGAGAAGGGGAGCCCCCACCTGTGGGGCCCAGGGGATGGTGGCAGGCTGAGCCCTAGAGACTGAGGGGTGAATAGAGGCAAAAGGCAGCTGGGGTGTCAGAGTCATGACACGGCCCCGGCAGGTCAGAGCCAGAGAACCACTGGGGCAGAGCCACGGCTTACAGGGTCAGGGGTCGTATCCTAACCAGTGCTTTTGGGGGTAGACACAGCTCCAGCTCTTAGATCTCAAGGGCTTTAGGGACTGACTAGAGTTGGTCCATTGTGTCTATCCTCTCATCTGCCCCCAGGCTTCTCCCCTCCCTCCCCCAACCCCTGGTGGCTTCTGCCAACTTCTGACTTCCCCTGGCCAGGCCCTGCCCCACTCTCTGGGGAAGCTGACCAAGCTGACCAACCTCAATGTTGATCGGAACCACCTAGAAGTGCTGCCGCCTGAGATTGGGGGCTGTGTGGCTCTCAGCGTGTTGTCCTTGAGGGACAACCGCTTGGCTGTCCTGCCACCAGAGCTGGCCCACACAGCAGAGCTGCATGTGCTAGATGTGGCTGGGAACCGGTGAGTGCCTGCCCAGCCCCTGCAGACCTGATGTGTCCCTGGCGTACACTGACTATGCCCACTGGCCCCCCAGGCTGCGGAGTCTGCCGTTTGCACTCACCCACCTCAACCTCAAGGCACTGTGGTTGGCAGAGAACCAGGCGCAGCCTATGCTCCGGTTCCAGACTGAGGATGATGCTCAGACAGGCGAGAAGGTGCTCACCTGCTACCTGCTGCCTCAGCAGCCCCTGCCCTGCCTTGGTAGGTTGCTGGTGACTGGCAGCCTTGACCTGGGGTGGGCATCTTCAGGTGAGGCCAGGAGGCCACCTGGGCCACTGACACGCACTTCCTGCAGAGGACCTGGGGCAGCAGGGGAGTCCCTCTGAGAGCTGGAGCGACACCCTTCCAAGCCGTGTCAGTGTCATCCAGTTCCTGGAGGCCCCCACTGGCGACGAGGATGCTGAGGAGGCAGCTGCTGAGAAACAGGTATGGGAGGGTGGGGACTCTGGGCGGCATAGTTGCACCCCTCCCACCTGACCCCTACCCTGTTCTGTCCCTCATCCCTATCCCCTGTGCAGGGCCTACAGCGCAGGGCCACACCTCACCCCAGTGAGCTCAAGGTGATGAAGAGGAGTGTCGAGGGGCGTCGGAGTGAGGCCTGCCCTGGCAAGCCAGAGCCTGGGCCACCCCCGCCCCCAGAGGAGGTGAGCGAGAAGCCTTGGCAGCCTGGAGCCCCACTCCCCTTTAGGGAGCCTGGTATCTATCTAGGCATGGGGCAGGGGATGCTGGGGCAGCACAGGAAAGGGGGAATGGATGGGCTACCTGGGAGGTTGTACGAACAGGCAGGTAGCTACAGGGTGAACTGGGGAGGAGTACCAGTGATGGGACACAGTGTAATTCTGTGAGGCTCAGGGCAGCGGGGGGCTCAGATTGGGGGCAGGCACTTGGTGAGCCTTGGTGGTACAAAGTAGGGCAGTTTTGCCCAGTGGGCAGGGCCTCTGGCATTTTCCCCAGGAGCCTATGTGGCTGGCAGGGGAAGGGTTCAGTGTTGCGGCAAACTTGTGTCTGCTCACTGGAAAGCTTCTAACATCATTGCCCCGCATTGCAGCAGGACCAGTGGCCAGGGCCGGACAGGGGGCATGTTGGGTTGGGCAGGGCCACCACCAGTCTGAGGAGAGGTCTCAAGTTGGGCAGGCCTTTTCCTGGGAACTGGCATGGTCCTCATTCTTGCACTCTTGGAAACAAGCTTTCTTAAGGACCCTCTATGCCCACAGCTCTGAGGCAGTTCCACTGGGGATGGGACTGGGAATGGCCATGAGAGGGTGCGCCTGTCACCATGGTATGGCAGGGCTGGTGGGAAGCCCGGGAAGGATGCGTATGGTGGCGAGCTCTGTGCAGCTTGATGCCACCGCCTGCCACAGGGCAAGAGGCTGAGCACCGAGTCTGGCCTGAGCGGAGGCTCCCAGCCATCCATCAGCACAGTCTCCACGGGTGAGCCCACAAGCCCAAGGGCTGAGCTTCCAGGGCTGAGCCACCAGGAGGCCATGCTGGCTGACCAGGAGGAAAGCACCGAGGAGGACTATGAGGAGGTGAGCAACAGCAGGGAGGGGCAGGTGGGCTGTGGTGGGGCCTGGCCCAAGGACAGGTACACAGCTGGGGCTACTCACAGTGTGGGTGGCAACTGGGCCATGGTGGACATGTAGGGGCTGTGCCGCAGGACGGACCTTGGAGAGGTGCCAGATGCTCCATGGTCACCCCAATTGTACATGCTACTGCCCCACCGTGGACTCTTCTGACCACATGGTGGTCCTCAGCATCAGGCCCTGGTGGTCCCTGTGTCTCTACTTAGGTGCCATGTGTCCACCTGGCCTTCTCAGAGCTGAGCTTCTGTGTGTCCCACACTGGGCACTTGTCCTGAGTCCTTGTCATTCAGCAGGGAGCCTTTGAAAGCCTCTGTTTATCACCAGTCCTATTCAGCAGGGTTTCCCCGGGCCCATGTGGACACTTGGCCATATAGCCTGGTGCCTGTGACAGGGCGGGAGGATGGGGCCAGGGGCCACACGCGCCCTCACCTTCGTGCCATGTAGCCCAC
This sequence comes from Galagoides demidoff, assembly GCA_963574575.1. NCBI lineage: Eukaryota > Metazoa > Chordata > Mammalia > Primates > Galagidae > Galagoides > Galagoides demidoff. The sequence continues at coordinate 21,512 of CAUYQV010075924.1, read as the reverse complement.
AGTGCACTTCGCAGAGGATACGCTGCTGCCTGGGGATGACGGAGATGGCCAGGAGGGGCGATTGCAGGCACCCTGGGCCCCGCCAGGTGGGAGGCAGCGGCTCATACGTAAGGACACGCCACACTACAAGAAACACTTCAAGGTTGCCAGGCTACCCCAGCCCGAAGCAGTCGTGGCCCTGCTGCAGGGGAAGCAGCTGGACGGGGAGCATCCCGCAGCACCTGGGGGCTGGCACAATGGCCCCCACACATCCTGGGCCCCTCAGGCCCGGGAAGAAGAGGAGGAGGAAGAGGACAGGGTAGAGGAAGCGGAGGAGGAAGAGCAGGCTGAGGAGGAAGAGGGCGAGGCCACCACTGAGGAAGATGAGGAGGAGGCTATGACCTCCGTGCCCTCTGTCAAGGTGGGTCCCATCCGCACCCTCGCCTGACCCAGGCTCTCCTGCCCTCATGGGGCGTTAGGGCTGTGGCATGTTGAGGTCAGAGACCAGCCCAGGCCTGCGACTGACTGAGCCCTTAGGTCAGGCCTGGGCCTACTGGCCCCTGGCTGCCTGGAGGTGGTGGGCATGTGCATGACATGGTAGGCAATGGTAGGCAGTGGTGCCCTGACGTGCTCCTCCAGGCCCTGGTGTCAGCATCAGTCCATGCTCCTGGCAGCTTTGTGGGTAGCATCTGCCTGACCTGCCTGTGGACTTAGGCAGCTCAGCAGGGCCGTGGGTGTGTAGGGCCTAGGGCTGCTGACTCTCAAGACCCTTCCTGCGTTGGGCACTGACTCTGGGCTTGAGGCCCCTCACCTGGCCTTGTGGCCTTTTCCTGGGGTTCTGGTGGCAGGCCTGGTCCTTCTGCCTTGTCAGGCCTTCTGGATGCTCCAGCAGACCCACAGGGCACTAGCATGACCCTCCCTGATCTCAGGCTTGCTCTCAACAGCTCACAAAGGGTCTTGCCTGCTCACAAGGCATGCTCAGGTGCCAGGGGAAGCCTGGGCTGCCCCAGGCCCCCTACTCCCTGCTCCTCACTATTCCCTGACCCAGAGAACAGGATGATGGCAGAACAGCCAGGCCTGGGCTCATCTCTGCCCTGGAGCGTCCCCGCACGGCTTCCAGGACAGGAGGCACCATGCAGGGATGGCGCCAGGTCCTGGGGAGCGCTCACCGCGGGAGCTTGGTGTGGCATTTCTTCTGTCCTTTCTGCTTATGGTGGGGGCTGGGCAAGGTGGTGGTGGTGGCCCCTGGCGGTGGCTAACCTGCATGCCTCGCTGGTCCTGTCCTAACAGGGGGTGTCGTTTGACCAGGCCAATAATCTGCTGATAGAGCCTGCCCGCATTGAGGAGGAAGAGGTCTGTACTGCTCTCTGCTGCTCGCGCTCTGGCCCTGGGTCACTGCCAGCCTCGCTTCCTGGGCTGCAGGCTCTTGCCTCTCCCTACCCCCACCGCCTGAATGCAGACCCCCTCCCAGAAGAGTTCCCAGCAGCCCCCACAGACCTTGGTCCTAGGGCATAGTCCCATGGGGCCTGCTGGTCTCTTGGTGGGTAAGCACAGCTCAGCCCCAGGGCAGTTCGTCCAGGTAGGACCAAGTGGCGGTGCTGGGCTTTTTCCACTTCCCCACCTATGATGGCTCTGTGAACCTTGAGACCATCGATTCTGGAGAATTGGAATCAGCCCTCACTGTCCGGAGGGCAGGCAGTGAGGCCTCAGAACCTTGTCACCCAGAGGCAGCAAGCCCTGGACACATTACACTGTTCTGTGGTGGCATATGACTGCTGAGCTCTCCAGCCCTTCTCTAGCTGGCCCCATGCCATGCTGTCTGTGTGGGCATGGCTCAGGACCCAGTGCACCTGTTCAAGAAAGAGCTGCAGGTAGCCATCGGCAGCTCTGGCCACTTCCTGCTGGGCACCCAGGCAGCCCCCTGCCTGTCCTGGCCCTCCCAGACATGTTGTGTCCATTCTGTTCCCAGCTGAACCTGACCATTGTGCGGCAGACTGGGGGCTTGGGCATCAGCATCGCAGGGGGCAGGGGTTCCACACCCTACAAGGGGGATGATGAGGTGAGTAGCTGCTACTGGGTCCAGGCTCCTGTGGGCCCTTCCCTGCCCCACCTGCCTGCCTCCCTCAGCTCCACCTCTTCTGTGTCACCTACTTCTCACTTTGGACTCACAGCTCACTTTTTCTAGATGCATCACTTGCCCTTAGGCCCCCAGCCATCAGAATACCCATGTTCTTGGACATTGCTGGACATGGGGGTCAGTCTTGAGGACTTGACGGTTAGAAAAACCAAGGCAGCCCACGGGTACGCTCTCGTGGTGCTGTGAGGCTTGAGAACAGCCAGAGGGCATCATGTCCATTATGTCTATGTTCCCCGTGCAGCCTTCTCTGGGGTTGATCTGCACCTCCATCTGCCTGGCTCTTAGGACCCCACAATAGCCTATGCCTGGCCCACTGTCCCCTCCCCATGCCATCTCCCTGCTTGGGGCATCTGGGCCTTTCATGGCCACAGCTGGCCCCTCCCAGAGGGGCTTCGGCCAAGGGCCCAGGCTCTGCCACTTTCCAGGGCATCTTCATCTCCCGGGTGTCTGAGGAGGGCCCTGCAGCCCGCGCCGGGGTCCGAGTGGGTGACAAGCTCCTTGAGGTGAGTCATCATGTAGTGGCTAAGCCCCTGGAAGTGCATGTTGGGGTGTTCAGCTGCCTCCCTCAGGTGGGCCCCAAGCTCAGACCCCATCCCCAGGGTAAGGCCCTGGAAGCCACTGGGGAAGGGACCTGGCTGCTCCAGGGGCACAGTCCTGTCTGGAAAGGGCTATTCTGGGGCTGACCAGGAAGGTGACCGGACCCCTCCTGGGCAGGGGCTGTCCAGTCTGTACAGGGGTGTGGGGAGCTCCCAGGAGGCCATGTGAGGGCATGCCTGGGGCCCCAGCCAGAATGGTGTTTTCCGATGTTGCATGGTCACATTCCCTGGCTTAGGCCTTGCCCTGATCTTTGCATCGAAACTCCTATCCCTGGATGGTCAGGGCAGGGGTGGGAGTTCGGAGCCTAGTGACCTCAGATGCTCTCCATTGGATGGCTCAGGTGCAGCACGAGGGGGCCACAGGTGCGGACTGGCCGCAGAGGTGTCTGCCTGCCTCTTGTGGCCAACCTGTGTCCTGACCCTCAGGCTGCACACAGGGGTTTCTGGGACCTGGCTGGGGAGAAGAGCACAGCGCCCACCAGGATCCCATGGGATGCTCCAAGCTCAGGCACCTTGCCCTGAACCTCAGACTCCCTGTCCATGGAGGGGGCAGCGCTTGGCTGTCAGGGTGGCTGTGGCTGGATCCTGATGTACAGTGTGGCCTCTTGTTCCCCACTGCCCATAGGTGAATGGTGTGGCCCTGCAGGACGCTGAACACCATGAGGCAGTGGAGGCGCTCCGGGGGGCTGGCACTGCTGTACAGATGCGCGTGTGGCGGGAACGCATGGTGGAGCCTGAGAATGCAGTTACCATCACACCTCTGCGACCTGAAGATGACTATAGTCCTCGAGAGAGGCGGGGAGGGGCCGTGCGCCTGCCCCTGCTCCAGCCAGACACCACTGGGCCCCTCCGCCAGCGGCACGTGGCCTGCCTCGTGCGCAGTGAGAAGGGGCTAGGCTTCAGCATTGCTGGCGGGAAAGGCTCTACACCCTACCGGGCTGGCGACGGGGTAAAGCATGGGGGCCCACCCCCGGGAGGGGCACCCCAGAGCCGGGAGTTGGAGCTGCCCATGGTGTCCACACCAAACTCACTAGTGGCTGGGGCTCTGCTCCCTGCTTCTCTGCAGGGCATCTTCATCTCCCGCATTGCTGAGGGGGGTGCTGCCCACCGGGCAGGCACACTGCAGGTTGGCGATCGCGTCCTCTCGGTAAGTTAGCAGGTGACTGTTCTGTGCCTTCTGACCCATCCACTCCTCAGCTTCTCTGATCCTGGATATCCTCACAGATCAATGGAGTGGACGTGACCGAAGCCCGGCATGACCATGCTGTCTCTTTGCTGACTGCTGCCTCCCCGACCATTGCCCTACTGTTGGAGCGCGAGAATGGGGGGCCCCTTCCTCCCAGCCCTGTGCCACAGTCTGGCTTGTCCCCCACTGCAGCCACTCCTGGGGACCCTACACTGCCCAGGCTGGCCCCCAGCCTGCTGACAACTGCACTGGAAGGGCCATATCCAGTGGAGGTGAGACACCCACCTTCAAGCGTGGAGCTATGACTCTCCGGGACCCCCATGGCCTCCCTGGTGTATGCCCTTTCCATGTGGGCCCTCTGAGACTGGGGTTTGAATACAGCCTGCTTGGTGTGGCCTTCCTGCTAGCACCCATGTTAGCCACTCTGCGGTGGTCAATAAGAGCCCCCGCAGGGGCCCCCACAGACACATTGGGCCACTCCACACACCCCTACGTACTGCAAAGCCATACCTGTGGGCAGAGGGGAACAGAGGCCGTGCTGCACATCAGGACCTGGCTACAGCCACCCCGAGGATCCTGCTGTGCTCTGGGGAGTGTGCCAGTAATCACCTTCCTCCCTTGTATCCCCTTCTCTGCCCTGACTGAGGCCTGGCTCTTGTCTCCAGGAGGTCTGTCTGCCAAGAGCGGGGGGCCCACTGGGGCTTAGCATTGTCGGGGGCTCTGACCACTCCAGCCACCCGTTTGGTGTCCAGGAGCCTGGTGTGTTCATCTCCAAGGTAGAGTAGCCCCAACTGGGCAGCTCTGTACAAGGAGGACAGTCTCGGGCATGGGTCAATACAGCCCCAGCCCACCAGACACTGTCCTCTTCCCCTCCCAAATAGGTGCTCCCGCGGGGTCTAGCTGCTCGCAGTGGCCTGCGGGTTGGGGACCGCATCCTGGCAGTGAATGGGCAGGATGTGCGGGAGGCCACACACCAGGAGGCAGTCAGTGCCCTGCTTCGGCCCTGCTTGGAGCTGTCCCTGCTCGTGCGGAGAGACCCCCCACCCCCAGGCATGCGGGAGCTCTGCATTCAGAAGGCCCCAGGGGAGAAGCTGGGCATCAGCATCCGTGGGGGTGCCAAGGGCCATGCAGGGAACCCCTGTGACCCCACCGATGAAGGTATCTTCATCTCCAAGGTGAGGGCCCTGCCTGGGCTGGCCCTGAGCCCCTACTCCCACAGGTCTTCCCCAGCAGCCTGGCCTTGCCCACTCTGGGTCTTCCCACAGGTGAGTCCCATGGGGGCAGCTGGGCGCGACGGCCGGCTGCGTGTGGGGCTGCGGCTACTGGAAGTGAACCAGCAGAGCCTGCTGGGCCTGACACATGGTGAGGCTGTGCAGCTGCTGCGCAGCGTGGGTGATACGCTGACCGTGCTGGTCTGTGATGGCTTCGACACCAATACCACCTCAGCCCTGGAGGTCAGTGCCCCACCCCCAGACCAGGTCCTACCCCCAGTATAGCCCTCAGGTATTGCGATGGGCTGACCCCCAGGTGGCTGGGCAATAGATCCTTTCCAGCTATCTGCATCTGGAAAGTGGTTAGTGACCTGAGGTGGCCCTGGGTGGCAGTGGGACCAGGGGCTGGGGCCGTGCAGCCACTTCCTCCTAAGCCCTGGGCATCAGGCTGCCTGGAGGCCCTGGCCTGGGTGGGACAAGGTACATGAGCAGATGGGGCTTGTTCAGGGCCAGCAAGATGTGCTTTTAAGAGAAAATGGGGAGCCTCTGGTCTGCAGGTGAGCTGGGGATGACTCAGAGCCCACTGGCCAGGCTGAGACTACTCGGGACTCAGCCTACAGAGGTGCACAGAGGTGGTGCTCTGCACCCTCGTGGCATCCTGTTCTTCCAGCTTGTCCTGGTCGTGGGGTGCCTCTCCAGTGGCCCCAACAGACAGTTCTCAGATATAATGTCTGTGCCTTTCCTTCACTCTCTGGCCCCCAAAGCAGAAGCCAGTCCAGTATAGCCTCTAGCCCCAGGCTAACTTGTCCCAATCCCTCTGTCTTGTCCCTCTGCCATATCCAGCCCTCATTACTGTCCATTTGCCCAAACAGGGTTCTTAGGGCTCTTCACTTACAGTGGCCACTGCTCCACTCAGAGGGTGTTCTGTCCCCAGGATGTGAGTAGCTGGATCACTGTTCCCTGCCAGCACATAGCGAGGCTTCTGCTGTCTTGAACAGAGCTGGTACCATTTCTGAGTCTCCCCCCACTCCCTGGGCATTGTACTGTTCTTAGCTTCGTCTGGCAGGTGGGGCCCCCTGGGCAGCAGGGGTAGGAGCCTGTAGCCGAGCCCCTCCTCTGCCTGTCAGGAAGTATCTGCCTCCCCTCTCAGGACGTTCATTGCCTTTACCGCATAGGTGCTGATTTCCCATCAAATAGGGCCTGAGTGGTCATCTTTTGTTCTGTGGGGCGGGTTTTTTTTTTCCCTATGTCACTTTTCCATTTTAAGATGGTGTCTTTTGAGTTGCAAAACTAAATTTTTATGAATGAAATCTTTTCCTTTATGACTTCTGGATTCTGGTTCTTGTTTAGGAAAACCTTCCCTGTTGCAAGATTATAAAAACATTGTCCTATGTTTTTCCAGTACTTTTATAGTTTTTCAAAGATATACAGCTCTACAGTCCACATGGAATTGCTTTTCCAGTGAATGGACATGTGGTTGTTGCATCAGTATCATTGGGTAATGTGTCGTCTTCCCCCCTGATTGGGGGAAGTGTGGCTCCATGTGTGCTGGGGCTTATTTCTGGACCTGGTTCCAGTGCCACAGGCCCTGTCACTTCATAGCCTGTGTTTTGTTTTGTTTTGTTTTTGAGACAGAGCCTTAAGCTATTGCCCTAGGTAAAGTGCCTTGGCATCACAGCTCACAGCAACCTCCAACGCCTGGGCTTAAGCGAGTCTCTTGCCTCAGCCTCTCAAGTAGCTTGGACTACAGGCACCTGCCACAATGCCCAGCTATTTTTTGGTTGTAGTTGTCGTTGTTTGGAAGGCCTGGGCTGAATTCGAACCTGCCAGTTCTGGTATATGTGGCTGGCGCCTTAACCACTTGAGCTATAGGTGCCAAGCCCATAGCCTTAATAGCTGATCTCCCTCGGTCAAATTACCAACTTTTTCTTCTTTTCAGAGTTCCTATTGTCCTGTGTTTTCTCTTTAAGATGAACATGTCAGTGTTAGTGGACTGGGATGGTCTTCATGATAAATTTTTCTCAAGTAAGGTTGCTAGGTTGCTCTTGTTTTCTTACTCTGATAAAGCCTAATCTCCTGGTAGAAGCCCTGCTGTCTGCAGTAATGGCGGCGGCCCCTTCTTCCCCTGTGGGGCTGTCCTGTGTCCCCAGCGCTGTGGCAGCCTTGACTGGTACTCAGCTTTAAGACTCATGTTGAAATGTGATGTTTTCTATAGTTTCTTCTAGAACATTTTCTAAGTCTGGAAGACTGTCTGTATTTATTTATCACCTGTAGAAATTACCTGAAGCAGGTGCTGAGTTTTCTGGAGTCCTCTATTTCTCGGTTTTACAAATCTTTGTGCTTCAGCCCATTGGGGTTTCATCCCGCGCCTTGGTGCTCACAGGAGAGAGGAGCCGACATCTCCACTCAGGGCCGGATTCTGGGCTTCTCACAAAAAATCGGAAGGTGTGGCATGTCCCGGCCCTTGTCCCCACAGGACCACCTCTTTCTGACCCCTCTAGGGGTAGGAGGTGCTTATAGCTACCCCCTTTTTCTTGCACTCAGCCCTGCATGCCAGTGTCAGGGCTCACCAGCAGGATTTGTAGCTGTCTTGTACTCTGTGTTAACTCCCGGGTGGCAACCTCCCCATCTCCCCAGCACTCCAGAGCAGTGTCTGTGTCTGTGACATGAGCTCTGAGTCCCAGGGCCAGCATGCCCTGGGGCCCCTGCACAATTCCCTCACTTCCCACAAGCCTTAGGCAGGTGTGTGGCTTGTCTGCCCCTCATCCTCTGGGTCTGCACAGCGGGGAGGGGCAGGCCTGCTTCTGAAGGCTGTGCATAGGATCCAGCACAGCCCCCAGCACATCTGGGTGGTGTGCGCTTCCTGACCCACATGGTCTGGGGGCACTTTTCTCCTCTCCTGGAGTTGGCTTCTCCTTGGTTTCTGTGTTTGTTTCTTTGTTATTTTGAGACAGAGCCTCAAGCTGTCCACCTGAGTAGAGTGTTGTGGCATCACAGCTCACAGCAACCTCAAACTCCTGGGCTCAAGCGAGTCTCCTGCCTCTGCCTCCCAAGTAGCTGGGACCACAGGCACCTGCCACAACACCTGGCTATGTTTGCAGCCATCATTGTTGTTTGGCGGGGTGCGCTGGATTTGAACCCGCCACCTTAGGTGTATGTGGCTGGTGCCTTAACTACTTGAGCCACAGGCGCCGAGCTGGTTTCTGTGTTTTAATAGCCTCATCTAAGAGCCGGCTTCTGAATATTGATGAAGACTTACTTTCCCTTATAATTATTTGGCGAGTAGAAACAACTGTAGTAGAAGACTCCTCTCTTGCTAACACCTCCTTGGTGTGTTTTTTGAGGAGGATCCCTTCAGTTGTTCCTTCTGTGTCTATTGCTTTTAATTTTAGTACAGATTCTGTCTTCTCTGGGCCAAGCTTGGCCTGCCCAGCAGCTCTTTGCCCTCTCCTGTGTCACAGCCCACACCACTCTTTGCTAGGGGAGACACCCCTTCACCCCCCATGAGAGTGATGCTACCAGCTCTTCCACTGCGCTGCCTCCACCCCTCTCCTAGTCCCTGCTGGTGCCAGAGGCCTGGGCCAGCCCCTTTTGTCCCTTTGGGGTTAGAGGTGAGCAGGGCCCTCTGCCTGTGCTCTTTCCTGACACTTAGCTCCAAGTGCCCCTCCCCATTACCCCTCCCCCTATCCTCCCTGCCAGTCACTGGGGTTTGATGGTGGTCAGTTCTTTCAGGCTCAGCTAGTGATTTTCTCTCACAGTGTGCCTGTTGTTTCAGAGTCTTTATTCAGCACGCACTCTGCAGGTGCATGGCAGCCTGTCTATCCGGAAGTGCTGCTTCATGCCCCTCCCCTCTGGGCTGTCAGTTCTCTGGGGTGACTGGACTCAGCCTGGCTTGCCAAACGCAGCATGACCTGTGTCCACAGCTGCACCAGGAGCTGAGTGTTCTGGATGGGGACTCAGGTGGAGACAGTAGTGCAGTGTCTTGGGAGGCCACCTTGGCCATGTGGTCAGCCTGCACAGTGCCCACTGTGTGTTCTAGAGGCAGGACTGCAAGGCCAGAGCACCTCCCCTCAGCTGCCCCCCCCTCTCAGGTGTCCCCAGGTGTCATTGCCAACCCCTTTGCGGCAGGCGTCAGCCAGCGGGATAGCCTGGAAAGCGTCTCTTCCATTGACCGGGAGCTGAGCCCAGAGGGCTTGGGCAAGGTCAGAATTGCCTGTGGCTGGGAGCCCTGCAGCCAGGGAGCTTAAGGCCATAGGTTCCTGACTGGCATCTGCTCTGCTCACAGGAGAAGGAGCTCCCTGGACAGAGCTCGCACTGGGTGCCCGAGCATGCAGAGGCTACAGTGAGTGTTGAGTCGTTCCTACCCCAGCAAGAGCCCTGGCTCTGAACTCTGAGTTGCCCCTCTCACCAGGGCTCTGCAGTGGGGGACACGGTCCATGGGGTAGTGGTAGCTATGACCTAGGCCCTGGCCCCCCCCTGCAGCATCTGTCCAACCCTGCAGCCTGCACAGCTGTAGATGTAGCCCCACTAGCACCACATCCTCTTTGTTCTCCAGGGTCAGGCTCTGGAGCCCCTGAAGCTGGACTACCGCGCCCTGGCTGCCGTGCCCAACACTGGCATCATGCAGAGGGTCAGTGTCCAGTGTGACCTCTGTCCTGCTCACCTACCCACCCCAAGATGAATGCCAAGGCTGTCAAGGAGAAAATCTTTTATGGGTGTTGGAGAAGGCTTCTGGGGCTGGTGTCTGACTTGTCCCTTAGCTCTCAGCCCAGGCCTTGAGGCGTGTGCTGTTGTGCCCCTGCTCCTCACTGAGAATGGGAGGGCCCCAATCTAGGGAGGCCCTTGGCCTCCGTATCTCCCTTGCCCTGTCTCAGCAGGCAGAGGGGCTCCTGGTGGGGTGAACAAGGATGAGCTGCCCTGGAATGACAGGCCAAGGCAGCTGCAGGGCGGTGTGGGGGCCCAAGTAGGGTTGGGGAAGGAGGCCAAGCCCTGACAGCTGGGCTGGGTGTGGACACCAGGAAAGTCAGTCTCCACTCTTCCCTCAAGAGACATAAATAACCCTCCCAGAGGGTGTGCCCATTCAGCCACCACTGGGAGACCCCGCAGGAGTGTGAGTAGCTGAGGCCTGGGTCTGGCCAGGCCACTGCACAAGCAGCAGAGGGGCAAGGCCCTCAGCCCACTCAGGGTCTTTGGGCATCTTCCCTCTCTGGCCACACCCCAGAGAGGGAAGCCACCTAGTATGGGAGGAGGCTGGGGCTGGTTATCTGAGCAGAAGTGCCCACTCGGACCCTAGCTCCCTCTAGCTTCAGCGGCAGGCGTGGGCAGAGGCTCCACCCAGCATCCCAAGGGCCAGTCCTGCCAGGGACTGGACCCCCAGCACTGCCTCCCTCTTGTCCTTCAGCTCTGTTTCCTCTGGCTCTTACCCCATCCCGTCTCTCTCTGCAAAGCTCCAGTCAGCCCGCGATCCAGCGTTGTGGGGGAAGGGGATAATCCTCTGCTGGCCCAAGTGGGCTTCCAAGCCCATGGGCGGGGGAGTTCCCCAGGCTGTTGTCAGGTCGGGGGAGCCTTCCTCCTTGTCTGACCCTCAGCCCTGCATCCTGCTTCTCCAGGTTCCATCTAGTGCAGCTGGAGGGAAGATGGCTGAGGCCTCCTGCTCCCCCAGCAGCCAGCAGGTGAGTGGCCTGAGTAACAGGCAGCCTCTGGGTGGGGGTAGAGGTTGAGGTGTCAGCCTGCAGGTGCCTTCCTTAGGAGAGATGTTGGGAGAAGAAGCCTCTCCTGCAAGAGTGGGGCTGGCTCTGTCTCCCTGCATTAACTTGGAGACTTGTGTGAGGACAGTGTGGACACCTCCCTAGCCAGAGCTGCAGCTTCTCTGGAGGGATTACAACCCTGCAAGACCCAGTGGGGTCTCAGTCCCAACATCCCTGAGGGCCTCTGGCCTTGTCTGACCCTCCTCTTGCTGGTAGTCTTTCACCCCCAACTTCCCCATCTGTGTACTGCTGGTGGGAGTGGGCACAGGCAATGCCCACTCGGAGCCCAACTCCAGCCTCGGCTCCTCACAGGTAGGAGGATGCCAGCCCCACCTGGGCCCTATCTCTCTCTCCCCCACCATTCCATTCCACCCCACCTCTACCTCAACCCCTGACCCTGCTCTCCTCAGGCCCAGCCCCTGCCTTTGCAGACAAAACCCGGGGTGATCCAGCCATTGGCTCAGGCCTGGCCAAGGGGCTCCCCGACCCCCAGGGGCAGAGATGGTCCCTGCTGCGTGAGTGCCCTGTTCCACTGGGGTGGGGATGGCAGGGCCCCTTTCCTAGGCAGGATGGCGGGTGGGGGTCAGAGGCAGCAGTGAGACAGCCAGTGACTGGGTGGGCATCATCTGCCCACTTCTCATGTGAGCCCGGCCCCCCAGCCGCCCTCCCCATCCTCTCCGGATGAGCTCCCTGCTAGTGTGAAGCAGGCCTACAGGGCCTTCGCTGCCGTGCCCACCCCACACCCTCCCGAGGATACACCTGCCCAGGTATGTGGGGATGGCCACCCGCCATGCATGCTGTGAGGGTACCCTGAGGGCCTAGTGGCCCAAGGAGCGCTGCCCAAGTCTCTGCCCTGCTCCCCCAGCCCCCAACACCTGGGCCCACAGCCTCCCCAGAGCAGCTGTCCTTCCGTGAGCGGCAGAAATACTTTGAACTGGAGGTGCGGACACCCCAGGCTGAGGGCCCCCCCAAGCGCGTGTCCCTGGTGGGTGCTGATGACCTACGGAAGATGCAGGAGGAGGAAGGTGAGGGTGTGTGGTGGAGGGAGGGTTCTAGGACCCTGCTGGCCCAGCCTGACCTCCCGTGAACCCCCAGCCCGCAAGCTACAGCAGAAAAGAGCACAGATGCTGTGGGAGGTGCCAGACGCTGGGCCCAAGGTGCAGCTGGCCCTAAACAGGGAAGACCCAGATGAGGAACAGGAGGATGAGCCGCCCTGGGCTGGCCCAGACCCTTCCAGAGGGTGAGCACCGCCCCATGCTGGGGATTACCCTGGTGCCCACCCACCCTCCAACTCATCCTGTTCCCTTTTCCTGTGCCGTTCCCTAGGCAGAGTCCATCGTCCCCTTTGCCCCTGGGAGGCAGTGCCCCAGTGCGGACAGCCAAAGCTGAGCGGCGCCACCAGGAGCGGCTACGTGTGCAGAGCCCCGAGCCACCGCTGCCTGAGCGGGCCCTGTCTCCTGCTGAGCGCCGTGCCCTGGAGGCGGAGAAGCGGGCACTTTGGAGGGCGGCCAGGTGAGGCGCCGACACGGGTCACCCACCCTACCCTCGCAGGGCTGTTTACCCTGGGTCATCCACCCTGCCTGCTGGTCTCTGCAGGATGAAGTCTCTGGAGCAAGATGCCCTCCGGGCACAGATGGTTCTCAGCAAGTCCCAGGAGGGCCGGAGCAAGAAGGGGCCCCTGGAGCGGCTGGCTGAGGCCCCTTCTCCTGCACCAACCCCCTCGCCCACCCCCTTAGAAGGTCTGTGTGTCCAGGGACAGGAGGGGGGTTCAGCCTGCCGCATGGACCTCTCCCAACACCCGCTTCTTGTCCCCCTAGACCTCAGTCCCCAGAGCAGCACCTCCCCTGGACGCCTGGTGAGGAGCCAGCAGCTGTTGCCCTCCCCCAGAGCCCTGAGGCATGGGTGGGGGTCCAGACTCCCCACCCCTGCGGCCCTCACCTCTTCCTCTCCCTCTCTGCCTCTTGTGCTCATGCTGTCCTTTCAAGCCCTTGTCTGGAAAGAAGTTTGACTACAGGGCGTTTGCAGCCCTCCCTTCTTCCAGACCTATCTGTGACATCCAGGTACCTCCGCCCTCCAGGCCTTTCTGCTCATGACCCTTGCCGTGCCTGTCACCCAGCCTGTCCACTCCTGCAGTCCTCCCCCTTCCTGTCTGCTACCTCCCTCTGTCCCTCAGGTGTGGGGCCTCCCACCTATCTCCCCTCCTGCCCTGACCCACTCTGGCTCTGCAGCCCCACCTAGGGAGCCAAGTCCCCATGGGTGGCTTCTGGCTGCTCTAGCACGGCCCTGAGCAGCCCCTCTCCCTATCATAGTCACCGGACTCTGCTGAGGAGCTGAGGTCCCTGGAGCCGTCTCCCAGCCCAGGTGAGTGGGGCCCAGCTGGGGGTGGGCGCCCTGGGCCCAGCTGCACTCAGCTCACTGCTACCCTGTCCCCACCCAACAGGCCCACAGGAGGAAGATGGAGAGGTGGCCCTGGTGCTTCTGGGCAGGCCCTCACCGGGCACCATGGGCCCCGAAGACGTGAGGCTGTGCAGCAGCCGCCGCCCCATGCGGCCGGGGCGCCGAGGCCTGGGCCCTGTGCCCTCCTAGGGGGTGGGCACCTCCCCTGACTTGCCCTATCTTTTAACCCGTTAGCATTTTAAAGAGCCCCTCAGGAGCTCTGGCCTCTGACTAACTGCCCCTGCCCTGGCCAGGACCTCTTGGCGAGACTGTAACTAGTGATGTTTGTACAACCAAAGACTCTATTTTGTGGTTTAAGGAGAATAAAGTTGGCTACGTTTTATCTCCGTCTGTCTGTCCCTCCATTCTCATACCCAAGCCAACCCCTACAGTTCTCTAAGGCTGAGCCCAGGTCTGCCCACAAGCCGTGTCCTTCGTCCTGTCACCACATATCATGTGCCTCACAGACAACCCCACCAGGTCTCCCCAGGTGTCCTGTGAGCCCGAGCTCAGGACCCAGATTAGACGTGGTGCACACAGCATGGATGTGCACCCACCATGAGAACACAGCATAGACACGCAGACCATGGAGACATGGCGGCCTGGGCATATGCTTTATTCGGGTGGGTGCTAGTGGCTGGCACCGGGCAGCTGCACACGGACAGGGAGCAGCAGCTGCAGCTGTTCGGCTGGTGGCCACTGAACCCTCGTGACAAAGAAAAGGCGGAAGTGCTCCAGGCGTGCCTCCTGGAACTGCATGGGCCCGTACTCAGGTCCGTCAGCTGGCCGCAGCAGTGACAGGTACCCCTCCCGCTCCAGCAGTGCACGGCTCAGCAGTGCCTGTGCCAAGCCCGGCTGCACAGCCTCTAGCTGCTGCTGCACCACAGGGAATAGGTCCACCTCACGCAGGTCAAACACTAGTGGCTTCCCATACCTGTGGAGAATGGGGAGGGCTGGTAGGCGGCGCTGGGGAAGAGGGGCAAGGGTGAGCCCGTCATCTCACCTGAGCGCCCCCAGCAGAGCCAGCCGCACCCTCTCAGGCCTCAGGTGCTCAGGGTTTACTGTGTCCACGTAGTTGGTGTCCTGGTAGCGCAGGAAGGTGGCTGCCTGGCCCGAAGGGTCGATGACAAGAGGCCACCTGGGGGCAGCCACCAGGTCACCACCACACCACAAAGCCCCCACTCACCCAGGCCTGACCTGTAGCACTGACTGACCGGCCGTCAGCTCGGATGCGGCCACCCACGTCCTTCATCAGCACATCGTGCAGCTCGGTGACCTGGCACTTCAGCCCGGGTGCTACCGCCTCCTCTGTGGGGATGTCAATGTGCAGGCGATTTCCACACCAACCCCTCCTGGAGCCTTACCTTGCCAGCCCCCCACAGGCCGAAACCGCCCACCCTCCTGTGTCTGCTCGCGCAGCTCCGGTCTGGCCATGGCCAGTGTCTCCTCAGCTTTCTGGGCCTCCTGCCGCAGCCTGTCCACTTGGGCCTCTGCGTCCCTGATGGCCTGAAAGAAGGGGGCCACACTGACCACCTGTCCTGCCCCATGTTCCATCTCCAGAGGACACCTGCTATGCCAACTTCCCACCTCACCCCACACCGAGGAGATCATGCTCCCCACATCTGGAGACAAAAGAGGCAGCCCAGAACCCCAGGTCTGCGGGGGAGAAACCTGGGCTGATACAGCACAAGGTAGGGTGTCCTAAAAGCAGGGCACAGCAAGCCTGGCACCGCACCTGCAGTGTGAGCTCCGTCTTGCCTGCTCGCCTCTGCTCACACTTGTCATGCTCCGTGATCCTCCGATTGAGTTCACAGTAGGCCTGGTGCAGCTGGGCAGGCAGGTGGGCCAGGTCCAGGGCCCACAAGGTACCTCCCTTCTGGCTCTTCCTCCAGCTGCCCAACTTCTTCCCCAGCTTCCCTTCTCCCTACCTGGCTCCCCTCCCTACCTACTTTTCCACCCTCCTGCCCACCCGTCTCCCCTCCTCCCCACCTGCTTCCCTGTCCTCCCAACAGGTCTGCTCTCCTTCCTGTCTGGCTTTCTGTCCCCCCCACCCAGCTCCCCATCCTCCCCCTCACTCCTCCCTGAGGTCACAGCTCACCTCCTTGTGACACCTCTGCTGCTCCTTGACTAGCTGTTGTACCTTGAGGGTCATGCTACGTTGAGAGGGAAGGATCTGGGTCAGAGGATGCCCTGCCACTTCTCCCTGCCACCAACCTACTGCCCGCTGCACCGTGTGGCCTCAGCCTCCTTGTGCCTCTGGGCCTCCTGTGCCCGGCGCTGCTGCTCAGCCTGCATGTTCTGCAGCATGACCTCCGTGAGGCTCAGGTCCCATGACTGTAGCACGCTGGCCACTGCATCCAATGAGGCCACCTGATAACAGGTGACATTTATTAGGCACTCAGGGTGTTTCCTGAGCCTTCTGCGCAACCTGGGAAGGAGGCATCTGAGGGAAAATCCAGGTTTCCTACTGTGTAACAGAGACACTGCCGGCCTGGAGCGCTCAGCAAAATCCTCACAGAGCAGACTGAGCAAGTACAAGATGACTATCAGCTGGGAGAGAAGCTGGCACTTTTCTGCCCTGAAGTGTGGCTCAGACAGGCTCTGACTGCTCTGGAGATGATTTGCTGCCCCATGGCACCTCAGCTCCTTGTGCGAAAGTCCCATCTAGTGCAGACTCATCCTACACTGACATTACGTGGGGCTACTTGGCAACATATGACGATGGCACTGTGCATGGGAGACATGCTTCACTGTGAACCAGCAAAGAGGCAACATCAAAGCTTGGCATCACTTGTGGGAAAGGGATTTAAACCAACTTCAGGGTCTGCTGCTTCAGAGCCCAGGCCCACTACCCACTGCTTGGTGCCAGCCCCTCTTGACCAAGTTACTGTTTGTTAGTGGGTGAGCTCTCCCTCCGCGCAGCACCTGCTTGTGCTCTGGGGTCCCCAGGGTGCCTGATGTCCAGAGGGCAGGGTTTGGCCAGCTCCCCAACAGCTAGGTGCCAGTGAGGGTGGGCTCTCCTTGGAACCCAGCCTGGCAACCATCCGGGGCCTGAGGAGTTGTGAGCTAAAAGGGCGGGCCTGGGAAAAGAAAGCAAGTGCCTGGGGGTGGGGGTGAGGGCAGCCACCAGGCACAGGACACACCAGTCAGTGAGAAAACTGGTGGATGGTGGGTGAGTGCTCAGGCTATAGCGTGAGGTGAACAAAGGGACACTGTGCTCAGGGTGAGTTACGGGAGGCAGACAGAGGATTTGGGTAAGAATGACAGCTGAGCAATGGAGAGTCAGGTATCTGTGCAGTGATGGGGTGTGACATGGACAGGGGAGGTCAGGGGAGCAGGGCTGCAGTCACAGCCGGGGTGGGCACTACGGGGACTGAGCTAGGCAGAAGAGGGAAGAGTTTATGGATGTGCTAGAGAGAAAGAGGAGAGAAAGGACCAGAGACAGAGACAGATGCAGCATGGGATAACTGCCATCCCAGAAGCCTGCTGGGTATGTGCCGACGTGGCTGTCAGTCCGCAAGTGGAGGAGGTAAAGGCTGGGGGACCTGCAGATTCATGCAGGGGTGCGGATATATGCACAAGCTACCCATGGCCTAATGCCAGCCCTGCAGTTTGGCCCCCAGCTACACATACCTGCTTCACGGCACCTAGCACTAGTTGGTCAAAGCCCACCAGGGCAAAAATCAAAATTTTACACATCTAATTCCTTTAAATATAACCCAATTAAGCATATTTTTAGACATTCAGAGACTGTGGGAGGTAGGTAGGCTGATATCTCCACTAGGCTTCCAATTCACTGTAAAGCACACAGGTGGGCCATCATCCCTGCAGCTCCTCCCAGATCACTAGAGAGTCTCACCAGACCACCTGAGGAGAGGAGCCTGGAGGGAGCACAGTCAGGGGAACATCACCTTGACCATCCCGGGCCTGGTGCGGTGGCTCTTGCCTGGAATCCTAGCATCTGTGAGGCCGAGGCAGGAGGATTGCTTGAGCTCAGGAGTTCAAGACCAGCCTGAGCAAAAGCAAGACCCTGTCTCTACTAAAAATAGAAAAACTGAGGCAAGAGGATTGCTTGAGCCCAGGAGTTGGAGGTTGCTATTAGCTATGATGCCACAGCATTCTACCCAGGGGAACAGCTTGAGACTCTGTCTCAAAAAAATAATAATAATAGGCATCCCTGACTGGGGGATCAGCAGAACAGGTGGGTTAAGGCTTTGGACTCCTAATCAGTAGTTTAGATTAGAAAAGTTAAGATGTCTGCCCTATGGTGATGAAACCTGCTTACTCCCTCCCCTTTTCTATATATGTTATCAGACTGCTCCACACAGTCCCTTACCCTAAGTTCCTGACTACCCCCACCCTCCTGGGAGCTGAAGATTTCCTCTAATCCTCGTTTTGAGCACCATAAAAGACCCCTGAGAGATTGGACCAGTACTACACTACCTCAACCTGCCGCTCGGTGAATGAGACCGTGTACACCTCTAGGCTTCTCAGACTTCATGCATTAAGTTGGTGTGAAGCCGCCTTCTTCCTTCAGTGCTGTCTCCCTTGTTATCCCCCAGCCTGGGGTGGGGTCCCCACAGAGCCCATTACAAGAGACTGCCTGATTTGCATACCCTGCAAACTGTACCCAACCTCTGCCAGCCATAGGTGAGACAAACCAGGGATGTAGAGCCTTAGCCAGGTGCCCTGAGGGCCCTCATGTGTCACCCGGGCACTAAGCTTCCTGCCTAAAAACCTGTGTGAGTGTACCACTAACATTTCCTCAAACAGCCCCAGACCAGCTACCCACACCTGCCCCTTTTGTGCCCTGCAGCCTCCTTGTCCCCCACTTCCCGGCCTGTCCACCCCATCTAGAAGTTCCTGACACTCACAGCTCTCATTCCCTCACCTCCATGCAAGCTTTCCCTTGTGTATCACCTTCTCAGTGAGGCCCACCTTGGCCACCTTTCTTAAAATCACAAGTGTGGGAGAGCAGCCCCAAACTACATGAATTCTTTTCCAGGGCTCAGCGGTGATGAAAGAATATGAGAAATAAAAGGACTCGGAGACAAAGAATTAGAATTTTAAAGAGAGGATCCAGGGGCCCTTCGACCACCTAGAGTGAGGATGAGGCACAGGCCCCTGGCTCCCCATCCACTTGGTGCCTATTACAGTGCTAACAGTTAATCACCAGTTCAGCTGAAATTAACCCAGACATCATTTTCTGCCTTACTGGGTGCCCAGCCACACTACTTCCCAACTTCTTGAACCCTTACTCAAACATGCTACTACTCTTTGTTATTTACTCCTTTAAAATAAAGAACAAGGAACAAAGTCCAGAAGCAGGATGTTAAGACCGACCTCCATCAAATTGCAACACAAATTCCAAGAGTGTTCCTGGACACACTTGGGCAGACAGGCCAACAAGTCATATTGAGAAATGAGAAGGAAGTGGCCTGTCCCCCTTCCCTCCTGGAGAGACTGTTTCTCTCTTATCGAGATCTGGTGCTGGTGCTGTCCCCTACAAGTAACACCTTCTCATTACCAGTTCCAATCCTCAACATAGCGCAGACTCTGCCCGGTAGGCACATTCTGCCTCCACGGGCCTCTGCCTAGCATAGTGGCGCTGGGGGAAGGGGGAAGCCACGGCAAAACAAATTCCTTTGTTTTATTCAGCAGACTCCCGCTGCTGCTTGTCCAGCAGACTTGTGTTCTCCACACTGGTGGTAACTAGAGATTGAAGTAGGTGCAGAGGAAGGCACGTACTACGTTACCATTGGAACTGGTAATGAGTAGGTGTTACTTCCTAAGTGAGGATAAAATTCATACAGTCCTAAATTCCTTCGATTGCCCTTCCGCCCACTCCCTCGTGCACCATCCATGCATTTCTCTGTACATTCATTTATCGGATAAATGAATGTGGAGTCTGTTCCTATGTCCGTCTCGCCTCTATTCATTTGTGAATACTATCAGGTATACCTTATGCAATCATTCATTCACTCATTCATTAGCCAAGCCATGGGGTTAGTTGACAAATTATGTACGCCAGGCACTGTTTTAGGTGCTTGTGGACATCCTTGAACTAAACAAAATTCCTTCTGTCACAGACCTCACACCATAGTGGGGTCAACCAATCAGTAGTATGACAAGTTCTATGGAAAACTGTAAAAAGTAGAGTGTTAAGAAAGGGTGGGCAGACTGAGCTTGTGTGTGGGTGGAGGGGTGGAGGAATAAGGGAGATACTGTTCTCATGTGCTTGCATGACCAACTTATTTAATTTCTTAAAGTAAAAGAGAACTTTTAAATTTTAATAGGAATAGCTTAGAGCTAAGAAATATAATTGGAATAGTAATAGTGAGAGAATTTTTAAAATTCTTAATTTTAATAAGAGTAGCTTAGAGCTAAGAAATATAATTGGAATAGTAATAGTGAGAAAGCAACTCACTATTATTATTCCTCCACTTATGAGTCCTGAGAACTTTGCCCTCAGGATAAGGGGGACCCAGAGTTAGACCCTCAAAGGAACTTCAGTTCAGCTCCAAATCATCTCCATCTCTTAAACTGGTAGGGTGACTCCAGACTGTTGGCGTAGTACATGGCAGAAAGCCATGCTAAATATTCAGTGAAAGAAGATGATATCTTGCTAGGCTTTGAATTATTTCTAGAAATAAAATATATGGCACAACAAAAGGGCAAAAGAAAAGACAATATATATGAAACTCTGCAGAAACTACAGGTGATAGAAATATATCCACAAGGAATCCAGATATAGGAGTTATCACCATAGACTTTAATAACTAAGTACATTTACTATGTTAAAGGAGATAGAAGACTAGATTGAGAATTTTGGCAGAGATCTGGAACCAAATAAAACTTCTAGAAATGAAAATGACAATAACCAAAAGTAAGAATGAAATGCATAGATTTAACAACTGGCTAGATACAGCTGAAGAGAGAATTAGTGAGCTGGAAGACATGTCACAAAAAATATCCAAAATAAATTGAAATGCAAGGATGAAAAATATTTTTAAAAGAGGGTAAAAAAGGGCAATACCTGTGGCTCAAAGGAGTAGGGTGCTGGCCCCATGTGCCGGAGGTGGTGGGTTCAAACCCAGCGCCAGCCAAAAACTGCAAAAAAAAAAAAAAAAAGGTAAAAAACTGTGATGGTCATGAATGCTGATCCTCAGATATTTCCATCCTTCTACCTTCTAGACATAGGTGGGTGGGTGGAGCCAAATGACCAGGTATGGCAAATAAGTTATAAATAGAAACATTTGTGCCAGGACCGCAGGAGCTCTCTTCCTCTCTGGTAGGGTGACCAGTAGTATTCAAGACAGTATTGCTCTGTCAGCTTGGAACCCTAGAAGACGAAGATGAGCAGAAGCCCCTGCTGACCCTCAGTGGACATGTAGCATAAGCAAGAAACAAACTCACTTTGTTTTAAGCCACTGGGATTTGAAGATTGCTTGTCCCACAGTATACCCTACTCTCTCCTGACTGATACTTAAATGTAGAGGTTATAGTGAGAAGATCTACCAAACATATATCTGCAGAGTGAGAACAGGGCAGAAACAATAAAGGAGTGACCAAGAACTTTCTGAAAACTCTCCTTTAAGGAAACAAGGTAGGAAGACTTGCTACAAAGCTAGTAATGAGAACACTGGACTTGTGGCAGAGGACGGAGATCATGGATGGAGTGACATGCACGTGCACAAACGTCCTGGACTCAGGGTAGAGGTGGCCGTACAGGACTAGGAAGGGGCACAGCCTTCCACAAAGACTGTGGAGGTTCTGAGGAAAACTGTACGTCCATATGAGAAATAAACACCATCAATTATCACTTTGTGCAACAGAAATGAAAATAACACACAAAAATCAATTTGAGTGGATTGCAGATCTAAATATGAAAGATAGAATATTGTGTAAAGAATTTATGGGCTTGGTGCCTGTGGCTCAAGTGGCTAAGGCGCCAGCCACATACACCTAAGGTGGCAGGTTCGAATCCAGCCCAGGCCCGCCAAACAACAATGACGACTGCAACCAAAAATAGCCAGGCGTTATGGCGGGCCCCTGTGGTCCCAGCTACTTGGGAGGCAGAGGCAGGAGACTCGCTTGAGCCCAGGAGTTGGAGGTTGCTGTGAGCTGTGATGCCATGGCACTCTACCCAGGGGGACAGCTTGAGGGTCTGTCTCAAAAAAAAAAAAAAAGAATGTATTTATGTCCTTGGGAGTACGGAAA
>CAUYQV010075923.1:0-18455 GCA_963574575.1 Galagoides demidoff | reverse complement strand
TTTGTCTTTTGGCATGAGGTGTGTTTCCTGCAGACAGCAAATAGATGGCTGTGTTTTTTAATCTAATCAGCCAATCTATGCCTCTTCAGTGGGGAATTCAAGCCATTGACATTTATTGAGATAATTGATAAGTGTGGTAGCCTTCTATTCATCTTATTTTGTGGAAGTCCATTGCTTAGTTTTGTCTTTTGCATCATTGTGGAAGCTAGGTTCTGTCCTTTAAAATTAAATAAAATAAAATTTTAAATTAAATTAAATTGAACTAAAGAGGAAAAGAGATATGAGGTTTTAGATATTTTTAATCTATTTGTGTTATGAAGTTGACTGTTCTTGCTCACTTGTCTTTTCTTGACACCACCCAAGAGTGGGTGGTTAAGGCTGGAAAAAATCCATTACTATGGAATATGATCCATCTTCCAAGCCCTTTCAAAATACCGCCACATTAATGGAATTAATTCCAAGAGGGAGGAGTAAAATTCCCTATTATCAATGCATTGTATTTTACAAAGTATCTTTTCAATGAAAAAAGTTTTTTTTTCCTAACTACATTTTATGAAGATTTTTCAGTTTCCTCAATGTTATGTATTCCATGAAGCTCCTTCTTTTGCTTTCTTTCTGCCCACTGAACTACATTCCTGTATATGATCCTATTAGCATACTTTATTTTTAGCAATCAGTCTATAATCTGGACTTCAAAAGTTGCCTACAGAGCAAGACTGAGTTTTCAGTATTGGGAAATACATTTAAGTTAGACATATGCTATATTTTTTGTAGTAGTTCTCAGTAGTTTTGCAAACAGTCCAAAATTCTGTTTATCCAAAGGTCATTTATTTTGCAAACTTGACTCCCAAGAACATAGCTAAGGTCTTAAAAGGACTCTGAAATTTAAGAAAAGATAGCATATCTCACATGGATGTTCTACAAAATACATTTGCTCTTCTATTAAACATAATTAGAACTTGTTGTATTATCTGGTTTTCTAGACTGTAGGGCACTAGAAAGAGGCAGAGAGTCTGTTTAAGTCAGAAGTACCAGCACTGTCAGAAAGGGATGACAAAGTAGCAATGGTTAAAGTAAAAGACACGCTTGAATGTACGGTCTTGGAAAATTACAAAACCAAAATTACTGTCCTACAGAAGTAAATTTCTTACCTATTTATTATGTTTATGAAAGACATAAAAGTGCAATCTGCCTTTTTAAAATAGATTTTTTCAAGTCAACTGCTAGTTTTTATTGGCCTTGTTGCTTCATGTTTATAAGTTCACTTGTATAATTTCAGAAGATTGGTTTTTGGTAGCAACAATATGCAAACATATTATCTTCACTTCAAATTGTGAAATACATAAATTAGTATTATAATCACAGTATAGATCCTTTTAAGCCTCCAAGTATTTCTAAGCAACACGTTTATAAGAGCGCCAGATTATCATTTATTCATTTGGTAAATAAAATATTTGCCTAGTTTCTTCTATGGATGAGGAATATTGTCTGATGCTAAGAATACAGCTGTAAGTGAGAAGCTATTCCTAACTTTTAGGAACAAAATGTCTATCTAGACCCTAGGCCCATATTAATATTTATAATGAATGTTCCTTCATTCACTTAAAACTATTAAATGAGGTAACATTAATGGAATTTTTTGGTATATTCATGTGTAAAATGTTCAGTCAGTGTTTGCAATATTGACTAAATTCACCCTCTCATTTATTTTTTTATAACTATCCAATAAATTGAAAATTGCTAAATCAGAATCATTAACTTTGAAACAGGTATATAAATCTGTTTCTTGGGAAGATTCAAGAAAAAAAATTACACATGAAATACACAGCACATAGTTTTCATTGAGTGTTTTCTTTTCTGTCTTTTTAACTGACTGTCTTTTTTAAGCGCCTTTTTCCTGAGGATCTGATAAAAGAGCCTGAATGTCCCGGTGGAATATATTTTGCTTGCCTTTAGTAGTTTACTACTGTTATCACTCTAATAATTTAAGCATGATTTTTCTTTTGAAAGTAAAAAACATTTAGTATATGATTGAGAGTGATGGAATACAGCATATATTCTGTGGTGCTAAGATTTAATTTTCCAGGTGAGCATTAAATAAATCATGTTTTGCCTTGGAATTTGGTAATGCAAAATCATAATTCATATTTGGGCTCCACATCTTTTTAATAGCTTTGCTCCTGCATCACAAATCCCCCAAGGGTAGGCCTCATACTAAGTGACATTTCATGGCCTCTTGGGCTTTGGTTCTTCTCCAGTGTTTAGATTATATGGTTTGGGGGCAGAGTTCAAGGTGAGCATGTGAGTTGAGCAAGGTGAGCATGTGTAGCCAGGCTTAACCTGCAAGAGTGGACAGTTGGTCCAGGAAACTTCATAAGTCATTAGCCAGATGCCAAGAGGGTTTAGGGAGTAAGAAACAAGGACCTCACCTAATGGCAAACGAGTTTTAAAGGTGGAACTTCAGGTCTTGACAGAATCAGTGAGAGGAAGCCCTTCTTTTAGTCCCAAAGCCTCTTGAATTCTTGGCAACATTTATAAATATTAGGAAAAAAAAAAGAAAAAACTAAGATATAGAAACAGGTTGAAAAATTGAATATAGCTAAAATGCAGGAAATTTGTCAGGATGAGTAAGATATGAGTTTGTTTAGGTGAACAGAGGCAAAAATTGTCATGGGACAAAGCTAATGTGGAGATGAAGCTGGGCATCGTGGCTCATGCCTTCAGTCCCAGAGGTGGGAAGATCGCTTGAGACCAAGAATTTGAGAACAGTTTGTACAATAATGCTAGACCTTATCTCTACAAAGTAAAAAACAAAAATGACAACAACAATAAAAATTAGGTGGACCTGGTGGCACTTGGCTGTAGTCCCAGCTAGTCAGGAGGCTCAGGCAAAAGGATTATGTCAGGAGTTCAAGGCTATCAGGAGTATGTCCAGCCTAGGACACAAAACAGAATTTGTCTCAAATTGGTCAAAAAAGAAAATGGAAACCATAGAAAATTTAGTTAGCCATTAATATTTGAACTCTAAACAGTCAGTACAGTATAGGTGCAGAAATATCACCTTCATTATAGGTAAATAATTTTTTAAAAATATGCAGGGGATTTGTGACAGATTATTTATGTGCTTCAGAGACATAGGACATGTGGAACATGTTGTGATCTAAGGCTAAAAGAGCAATTTGTTGTTCATCTCTTAAAAGTAGTCCTACTAACTCATAAATTCACATCAAGTCAATTTCTGAACAGTTTCTTCCTTGTACACTATAAAGCTGAATAGCATTGAAAGAAATTGATAATTATAGTCTCCTTTGTAATTAGCCTTGTAAAGTATTCTCATTGAGATTCACTTTGTGGTACCCTGTCTGGATTGGTAATTCTTTTCTGTAAAAATGTTTTGGCTGAGTTGTACTATTAATCAAAATTTATGCCTCCCAGAAACTATTCCTATGAGGGGGAAAAAGTAGTGAGGACACAAGAGAAAAGGAAACCAGGAAGGTGAAATTTTATACAATGTTGGGTCCCCCCCACTGGGAGGTAGTTTTCCATTTCTGGAACTGGCATATACATTAAAACTTCTTTATAACATACTGACAACATTGAGAATTTATAACATACTGACAACATTGAGAATTTAAGATTATGATGTATAGTTTAGTCTCATTAATACATCTTTAAGATGTTGTGCTTTGCCAGCCTGTTGGTCTTCTTTGAAAGCCTTTTTATTTTTTAGTTTTACTATGTGATGAGATGCGTGATTCATCCTGTACAAGATAAAAGGTGCTGTGCTTACATAGGAGGGCTGTCAGAATCAGAACCCATGAATATGTTTTAAACCACTGTGACTGGTCAGTGTTTCTCCCTCATCTCCCCAGCTTTACATGTTTCCATGAAGCACCTGTTCTTTTGCTTCTGATGTCAGCTCTGTGATAGAGGTGATAGAGCGTGTTCACTTATGATTCAAGTGGCTACTTAATATCACATTACCACTTTAGGGAAGTACTCTCTCCCCACAGGTGGTAGAAAATAGTTTTTGCTTTCATGGTTTTGGTGGCCCTGCAACTGAGATAAAGACAACATTTAGAGTAGGAAGAGTCAAATATTATGTTGAATAAATGCCCAGAAGGAATGAATGCTTATTGCTTATGTGTGTGTGGTGACCTTTCATAATTAAAGAAGTGTTTTCCTCAAAAAAAAAAAAAATCCTATTCAAAACTGCACCTTTATATTTTCACAAGTGGTTCTAAAATAGAAGCCTCAGATTAACAAATATGTCATGGTTGTGTGTCCAGTTTTTGTCAAGCATGTCTGGAAAGGAATCTTCATTGGGATCCCAAGGTCGTAGTTTGAGAAACCGCCCAGTTTCTCACAGAATAGCTGACACGGTCACTTATCTGTGTTTTGGAAAGTGTCAGAAAGGTACAAATCTCTGAAGTCAAAGGAGACTTTCACAAGCTCAGACTTCTCTTTTGGTCCTCTTTCCACATTATTAATGTATTTCTCTTCCCTCTTTTGAAAGTCCTTATGACTTGAAAGAAATATATGACTTGGAAGAAATATACTACCATACCTCTGAGGTAGAAGACGTGTAGAGCCCAGACACTCCTGAAAAAGTCTGAGGAGGCTGTAAATGAGGCTAGCAGTGTAGTAGTGACTCTTTGGATTGAGGTAGAAGTGTGTGAATGGTCTCAGAAGCCTGGCCAGCCTCTGTGGGAACCCTGGGTTGAATTTTGGTCTTAGTATTAATGTGCATGTGACATCAATAAGTCTTGTTCCATTTGCTCATGTGTGAAATGGCAATAACAACAATACTTACCTGAAAAAGTTGATGTCACAGTAGAAGAGCATAATGCTTATAAAGCACTGAACACAGACCTAACATAAGTTGAACACTCAAAAACTACTAGCTAATATAACATGAATGAAGAAGATTATCAAATGCTAGTCATTATTTGAGAAACAAAAAGTCTGAGGATAAGAGTGCAAGGGAGGAAAACATGGGAATGTGGAATGCAGAAGTACGAATATGCTGTGGAGAATGTATCAGACTGGCAGGTCAGGGCAACGGGGCCTCGCAGATATGGGGGAAGTGTGAGCAGAGTATCCATAGGTAAAGAACACCATCGTGTTGGTCAGGAACTACAAATGGTTATGATGATAAGAGTGTTCTGTGTAATATGGAGATGTGGGAGGTGTGATTTCAGAATCAGATGAGGCTATCTCAAGAAGGCCATGATAGTTTATGTAAGTAGTTTGTACCTGCCTGTCCAAGATAGCAGAATGACATCTATGAGTTGTAAGAAAGAGAATAGCAAGGCCTGTTCTCCTAGGATGCCATACAAGCAAAAGTTTAAATAATAATTATGTTACTCATGGTGTAATCTCTTCTCAAAATCCTCCTATTAAGCTATTTTTTAGTCTATTTTGGTATTTATACTCACCTTGGCTCCTGACTTTAATTATATGTGCCCTCATGCATTGGCTTTGATTTTATATCTTAGTTGTTTGTTAAATGGGCTTTAACAAACCCATTTTAGTTGCTTATAAGTGTAGCCTTCCTATCAGCACATTAGGGAAAGGATAGATTGTCCTCATTATCATTACACAAATAAGAAATCATGCTAATGATCAAGATTACTTTTCAAATCTTTCTACATTTTTTCTTATGAAATATATTGGATGAATATTAAAAATGTTCACACTTGTAACAAAAGTGTTTATTGGGCAAGGCAAAAATAATTATTTTAGTAGTCTAATGTACAACAGTAGACATGCAATACTTGTGTTCTGAAAAAATTGTGAGCTTAGAATCATTTCAAATGTTAAAGTCTTATATCCCTAACCAATGTCTGCTACCATGTCTCTCCTATATTCCATATATCCTCTGCACAAGCATGATGATTTTTCTATAAGCCAAGCAGAAGGGCAACTTAACTTAAAACTTCAGTAAATGAAAAAGCAATAAACAAAATTAGTGAAGAGGTCTAAAAGAATCCTAGAAATATAAAGGAAAAGAAAAAATAATTTGGGGAAATCCTTAGTACTTGCTTTTAATACTTCTGGTTGCACTCTGAAATTCAGCTAAAGAAGCTAAGAGGTGTCAAAAATGTTTCCATTATGTTCTAACAGATGGCTAAATAGCATTTTTTTTTTTTTTTGGTGAATTCATTTACCTAAAGTTCTTTTATCTGTATTAAAATTATCCCAAAGGAAAACAGAAGTTTCAAAAATGTTTGTGATCCTTTATCTTGAGGGAAAAATCCATTTTCTATGATTTCTGTCAAGTATAAAACCTATTTAAAGGAATTAACTATAATAATTCACTGTTTTGAATTGATTCCTTTTGCAGAATTGCTTCCCACACTTCACCTTATTTCAGTGCATTCCAGTGTCTTTATCTTACAGTTTCAATGATCAAAAATCTATGCAAAGTGTGAACATGTATGTGTGCATATTGTGTATTCATACATGTTATGATATATGTGTGTATATATATATCATTCTAAATATCAAAACTCTGTTTAAAATGCAATATTTATGCACTTACTTTTCTTATATACTTCCCCATTTCTATTCCGCCCTCTAATGTCCATCTTTTGCCTGTACACTGATCTTTAAATACACTCTTCTGCAAGGGCTATCCCCACTCTTTGGAAGTGTCCCTTCACTTCATTGTTTGAAGGTGGGGTGTGTGCGTGTGTGTATCTGTGTATGTTTTGCAGGGGAATGGTGACAGAGATACTCCTTAAAACTAAGTACAAGATTTGACAAGCAATTTTAGCAAAGTATTAAAAAATATAACTGACATGACTAATAGAAAAGTGACTTATGCTTTTATATACTGAGATTTATTATTTATAATCTGAGAAATCAAGAGTTAACAGAATTTTAGAGAATTTATACTTCTCGTTCTCCTACTAACCTTCAAAGTACCTCTTTGAGAGGTTGTTCTTTATTTAACTTCCAGTGATACTCTTATTACTCAAGACAAATTTTGGGATGTTTCTTTAAAAGCCCACTTCCAAGTCCTCAGTCCATTTTAATCTTTTCATTCGTCTAATTTTACCATTCCAACCATGAATGCAGACAGACGGTAGGACAGCTGTAGCATGTTTTAAAGCAAAAATGTAAAGGCATGGGTCAATGTTCAATGTCTATGTGGTTCCAAAAAACCATTTGAAGAACATTTTTTTTTAACGGCATTGATCATAAAAACAATTCAAATGGCACTGACCTCAGCCATAGGAAGCTGTTTAAATCATGTGCCATGGGCTTTGAAGGTGGTTGCCAAATAGGATTTCCAAAAATATCTTGAGAAATAGGAGCATCATTAAAATAAAAGGCTCTACATGCATTTAAGTGACTATATTCTAGTTGTATTTAGCAAGAAAACCAATATGATTTTCAAAATATAAACTGGGCCGTTTTGCTCCTGCTTTGAACAATGTTCAGAGATTCCCTATAATCTATTTAGTGATTTAAAAACCTCTGTACATAAATATCTCTAAGGGCAAAGACAATCATGGCATTTCTTTGTCTTTAGGTCTTATCTTAAATATGTGTCTAAATGTTTCATTCGCTTCACAATTTAAAAGACTGTCTTAAAGATTTTACTATGAGCAGAATAGATAGACCAGAATGTTGCCTCATGTTTCTTTATATTTTGATAGAAGACTGACATTACCTCAAAAATTCATCCATTTCACATATCTGAAAAAATAGTAGTCAAGTAAGTACAAGCTATATGATAAAGAGCATCAGATGATAAAATTATATGTACCTCACTATATTTTATCTCTTTAGGTGAATATATTTCACAACAAATGGAATTTCTTGAGAGCAAGGGATGTTTATTATCTACTCTCCTATCCCCTATGACTAGCATAGTGCTTGGAACATAGAAGATGCTGATAAAATGTGGAGTAAATAAAAATGTTTGTTAACAACCATTTCAATAGTTTATGGTATATTATATATTGTCATTTGAGTTCTTATGCCAGTATTATTCTCCTCAAACCTATTATCTGCATTTCTTCAGTCATTGAACTTAAATACTAATCCAAACTGTTTCTAATTTTATATATTTGGCTTATCTGTGACTTTTCAAGTTTTTCAAAATTAAGTTTAAAAGTCTAAACTCCTCCCTCCTTAAGCAAGATGTACAAGCCCTATGATTATCTGTGTTTTACCTACTATTAGTTTGAGCTCTTACTTATCTGTCTTCTGTCTACTCTTGGAGTTTGATCTCTCCCTTACCTATTATATTCTTTCTTTTCCCCACAGCTCTGGACTCTTGCCCAGGGTTTTACACACGCTCTTACATTTTGCCTAAGCTTTCCTTCTCTCTCTTGAATTGAGCAAATTCCTATTCATTCTTCAAGACCCGTTCCAGGCATTTCTGTCCTTGAACTCCAGATATAATCATATCCCCCCTTGTGTGCAATTATTTCCCCTAAGTTATACTTTCATGCAGATTGTCCTAAAACGTATTCCAAGGAAAGTAGTTCTGTAGGATGCTGGCAAGTATATCGCAGGAGGAAAAGGGAGCAGGGAACATTATAGGGTTTTACAATATCAAAAAAATAGATAAATTTTATATTAAATAAAATACACAAGTTTGTTTTTTTTTAATTCTAGGAATGGTCAGAGCTTTTTCTGTTCTCACACTTACTGTGAATCTTTAAGAGTAGATTATATAATATCTAGTGTTTCCCATGTTATTTCTTTATGGAACCCATTTTTCATACAACAAAGTCCATGGGACATACACATTCTACTAAATGTAGTTTGCGAAAACTCTGTTCTACTATTTTACTTATTGTGATTATTTCTTTAAAACCTGTGGGCTATTTGATATGAAGGTTTGTGGAATCTGTAACTTGTTACTCTTTACTTAGTAAAATGTGAATGATTGTTTGAATATTGACTTAGTTTACAAATGAAAATATTCTAAACATCCCTTAATATAAGTGTATTTTTTATCTGTCTTGTTTGTCATGATTTTGTTTGAAGTAGTGCATATAACATTGGATGAAACAGTAGGTATGTAAATAAAAGAAAATTTCTTTTTTTAAAGTGTGCTCTCTTATTTAGAAGTTAGGGTCTTTCATCTGCTAAATTTTATAATTCTAGTATATTTTATTGTTAACAAACTTTCAAGGTAACAATACACGAAATTTTATGTTTTCGTAATATCTGAAGTATTTATTTCATGTTCATTAGTCAGACATTTTCAGTTGGAATTTTATAAAAGAGATTCAAATTATTTAACTGTATTTAATTCTATATTTAAAATATTTAATAGACAAATAGATGCATTTGAATTTGCACTCTAGTAAAAATTTTTGAGTAGTATAACACTAAAATATTCATATGGATGGATAGCAAAATCCCATCAGGGTAAAAATACAGATACTAGATTTACTATCTGAAGTTGACTTCCCTTCCATTCTAAGTAGATTGTCTATACTGTTGATTGTTTGCTTTCATAGTGTATCTTAATGAATAACTGGTTGCAAGACACACTAAGACCATTTCTATTCAAAACTAACCCAACTGGTGACAAGGTAAAGATTTTAATAGAACAGCCTAATTTGTCTATTTGGCGAATATTAATTGATTTGACTGAAATTCTTTGCCTGTTTTAATGATTTCACTGGTTAATTCAATTAAAAGAAATAAAACTTCAGTAAACTTGTTTGTGTGCAAATCTATCCCAGTTTTTAAACATTTTTTTCTTGCTGTTAGACCATAGCCTGAGAGATCAGATAAGCACTCCACTGCTATTTCTCCTTTCCTATTATTCCCTTCTATGATATGATTATTTTCTCTGGTTTATTACTTCAAAATAAGAAGAAATGGTGACCTTGAGAGTAATGTGTCTAAGAACCATTGTAAGTGGGTCGTCAAAACACCATTTTCAAATAGAGTTCTTATAAAACTCAGGGAAACATTGAAGACTTGAAACTAAAGATTGATTCTTATTTATTAGGTATATGGAACTATAAGCAATTTGACATAAATTCCACACTTGTATTCAAACATTTTATCTCTTTGTACTTTGACAATAGAGTTGTAATCTTTTAAACTACTCTACCAATGCCCTAGTCAAACCATGAAAATTTTGTAAGACAATTTTTATTAAGAACAAAGGAAAGGACTCAGGTATATTTATTCTGTTCACCCCAATAAAGTGATAAAATCAATGAGGGGAAAAGTCCATTTAAATACAAGTATTAATCATTGTGGTTTTTTGTGGTTTAAATTTTCTATTTACAATAAAAAAATAGTATAAAATAAAATACTATATCTGGAATATATTCTAGTGGAATTAATATACACATTTAAACATTCATGAAAATGTTAAAGTTGTGCTTTTCATAGTAGCTATTCAACACATAGTCACAAACACTGTGCTCTATTCACAAACCTCATGGACTGATGGTTGCAGAAAAAATATTGTTATTTGGTCAGATCAATTAGCTTTCAGTATTTAAACACTATTTTTATCTGGTTGTTTTTTGAATCTCGGAATTCAGAAGGATCAAAGAGGACTCTAATATAATTGAATCCTATCTAACTTCCAAGTTAATGGCCCTACCCTAGATGTTTAACAAAAAGAATCATGCTCTCCCCCCTAAACTGCTTACAGCTAACCCCTCCCCCCCACACACACACTCTTAGACTTTCTCTATAACTATCATGATTCATTAAAGAGGTCACTTCTTAAGGAGCAGTAATAGTCAGATTTTAATGAATGCAAAGTTCGCCTAGAAAGCTTATGAGAATGCAGATTTCATAGGACACAATTCCAAAGATTTTGAGCCATAGGCCTTAGCTTTCATTCAGGAGTCTTATTTTAATAAATGTCTTAGGTAGATTTGTTGCTGGTGGTCCACAGATCACATTTCAGAAATACTCCTGGACAGAATTGTTGACAGTCCAAGGAAACATGTTTTTAAAGGGTATACAAGTTCAAATGTGTTTTAGACATCTTGGAAACAGGGAAATGCAATCCAGAAGTTGAAACAGCAACAAGGCAAAGCAAGAAGGAAGGATAAGTGATGGTGCTACAACACATGAGTCATGTGGAATGGTGGTCACTGTGTGTGTCAGGAGGTAAGACCATCCTGCTCTTACTGTTTCTGGCAACCTAGGAACCACACGATAAGGAAATGAGATTTTCCTACAGTCAAATTACTTGGCAAAGATGGCTGGATAGTTCAGTCTGGTCTGGGGACTTAATTTCAAGTCCCACTGGCTGATGTAACTAAGGTTACTTCTCTTCAATCAATCTCAGGAAGCATTCAAAGCTAGATTATACTGAACTCTAAGTTGAGACCATCAATTGAAGTAAAGAAAATCAAGTAATAAATGGTAGTCACATCATTTCAGTGTTTAAACACTACGAATGGTAGTCTGCCTTTCATGTATACCCTAACTGGTCTCCTTTTACCAAACCTCATGTAAAGGCTTTGACTCTTCAAAAGGAAGATAAAACCTATATATTTTTGTGTATACCACTACTTTTCAGGGTTTTGAGTAAAATAGCATATTCTATTTTCTGCCTTAAGTAGAAGCACTCAATATTTAAAGGAAATGGATAAGTTTTAAATAGTAAACTGTTCTCCTGGCTCTATGGCTATTTACTTTAAACATTACTCATAACTGTTTTTTAAAAAGGAAATGTATATTAGGGCTAAGTTTGAAAACAACCTATGGATGCCACAGCATAATATGCAAGAAGTTAAAAATTAGTCTGCAGTGTCTTCCACAGAACTTTGAGATGCTTTGTTCACAGCCCATGCTTCTCTGCAAATAAACTCTGGGGTACAGTAGATAAAGCCTGATGCAAAATCCAACATAGACATAGATGGGCATCACATAGACAGATTGTGTCATGACACCTTGTACCATAGGCTGGAAATGCCAAAGAAAGGAACTTGACATGGAAAAGGCTTACTACACTAAAGAAAACAAATAAAATCTGCCCTCCCAAAACACACACACACACACACACACACACACAGTGGATTGCCATTGCCACGACAGAAAGTTCTAGTTCCTTGACATGCTGTTGTGGTGCTTTCCGTACCTGATCCCAACCTGGTGATAATCCTTTTCTTTATTCCCTTGCTTCTTCCCTTGATGTTTCCTTACATTTTAATTTGAGTAGATAACTTACCATTTGCAAACTCACCCTGGGTATTGTGGCTGCACTCTTTTTACATTCTTCCTTCCCTGGAAGGTACTATTTCCTCAGCCATGTAATCCCACCATTTATTCCAAGCCTAGCTTAATGCTGCCTCCACCTAGAAGTTGTCTGTGCTTTATGATCAAAAACAAGACAAACACTTTTCTATTTCTGCAGCACTTTTAGCTTTGCCTTCTTTCCAGGTCTTTCCATTTCCTCATTTCTATTAAAGTTATCTGCATTTGGATCATCTTCTTTTTGAAACTGTGAATTCTTTGGCTTTAAGAATTGTGTCTTTTTTCTTCCTGAAATTGCCTTTAGCAAATAGGTTTATACATCTTGTAAGTATGCAATATGGTTTTTAATGGATGTCCTGTTCAGCATGTGTTTGGCTTATCAATAAGGCTTTAAAATGTGGGGCTTTACATTTAATGAACAAAATGCTTGTTGACGCTACATCTCTGTTAATAAAGTCTACAATTTATTGCAACAGTTTGAAAATGTTTTTTGGGGTCTGATGTTTAACTTATGGGTCCAGTCATGTCATTCCCTGGTTTCTATTTGCACAACTTTCAAACACATGTAGCATTTTAATGCTGTTTTTAGTTGTTTTCTTTTATCCTACACTTTCAAGATAGTTTTAGATCTTAATAAGTTTTGCTAGTGGATAGACTGTCTCCCTCCCTGCCTTTACTTCTCCACTCCCAGCAATAAGTAATACACTCATTGGAGAAGCTTAGCCTCTCTGTCTTTAAGCAATTCATTGATAAAAGGGAGTGAGGCAGTGACAGGAAAAGAGAACTCTCTTCTAACTAGCATCAGTTGAAATTAGCATATTATAAATCCTCCAATATAACCATGATCTTTCTATTTATTTATTTTTTAATTCATAGCTGTTTACGTTAATGCAATTATGGGATACAATGTGCTGGTTTTATATACATTTTGAAATACTTTCATCAAACTGTTTAACATAGCCTTCACCTCATTTTCTTAGTTATTGTGTTAAGATATTTCTATTCTACACTTAGTAGATTTAACATGTACCCTTGTGAAATGCACCATAGGTGAGCTCCCGCCAATTACCCTTCCTCCACTCATCTTCCTCCTCTCCCCCTCCTCTTAAACTTCATCTTGGGCTGTAGTTAGGTTATAGCTTTCATATGGAAATGTGGGCATTTATAAATTGGTTTCATATTAGGACTGAGTACATTGGTACATTGGATACTAACCATAATCTTTCATCTTATCCACAAGGATGGCATGAGAGATATCTCATTTTCTTACTATAATCAAAACATGCTCATTTTAATTTCAAAGCATCACAATAAAGAGAAGTGAGACCCTATGTCAACTAAGGAACTTAAAGCTCTTTATTATAAACTACAGTAGAATCTCTGTAAGTTGACTACCCACAAAACTATAAAAACCTGGTCAATATACAGAGGTGGTCAACATAAGGAACTAGACCTGCTGTACTGATTACGTACATGTGGTGCATGTCTGGTCTTTATGAGAATCTGGTCAATTTAAGTAGGTGATCTGTGTAGGGAGGTGGCCAACTAGGTTCTACCGTGGTTTACATTTTTGGCAATGTATATAGGTTTATAGTGTTAGCTGTGCATTTTGATTTTCATCAACGTGGACAGAGAAGACTCATTAATCCTTTCAAAATAGTGAAAACTCAATTTTGATCTTTTAAAAAACTCATTTATTACTTTCTTTTTAAAGGCACTCACCATGTTCTCCAAGCTGGTCTCAACCTCCTGGGCTCAAGCAATTCTCTTGCCTCAGTCTCCAAAATAGCTGAGACTACAGGTGCACAACACTGTGCCTGGCTCAGTTTTGATTGTTTAATTATTTTGGTCTATTTTATTTCTCCATTTATGTAATACTACCTAAAGAAAAAAAAAGAATTAATTTCTAGGTTAATGTTAATTGTAGCATCACAGGCATTGACGGAAGTTTAAAATGGTATCAAAATATCAATAGATAATAATTACCAATTTTGAGTGTCACTATATGAAAGGCATTGTGCTTTTGTGAAATAAATATAATGATGTTACTTCATAGAGGGAGCATGAGGTTGGAGTTTCACTTATTTGTTCATCAGCTATTATCAACTACCTGTTGCATTCCTTACACAGAGGTGACCCTGGTTATATAATCCCTTAATCCTATTTAATTTATGTTTTGATTGGAAGTGGAATTTTCATCAACTTACTGAACAAATTCAAGGGAACTCATTAGAGAACAAGTCGGTTGGTTTCTGCCTTAGTCCATTTGGGCTGCTATAACAAAATATAGTATACTGGGTGGCTTAGAAACAACAGAAATTTGTTTTGTACTTCTATAAGCTAGGAAGTCCCAGATTAAGGCACTGGTAGATTCCACTGATTCCATGTCCTATAATAGCTCACTCTTCCAGTTTACATCACCCTCCAGCTGTGTCACCATATGGTGGAATACAAATAAAGTCCCTTGTTTCTTTTGGCTTTATTGTTTTGTTTGTGTATATATACACACACGTGTGTGTGTGTGTGTGTGTATACATATGTATGATATGTAGGCATTAATTCCATTCACGAGGACCAAAACCTCATGATTAATCACCCTGAAAGGTTCTTCTTAATAGTATTGTTTTGAGGACTAGGTTTCAGCATATGAATTTTGCAAGCACATAAACATTTAAGATCATATCAGTTGCAATCATGAAAAGTACTACAGAGAAATCCATCGCCACACTTAGATATACAGAAGCCAAACCTGACCTAGTCTAGAGGTTTCTCAGAGAAAGAGACATTTAATCTGAATCCTGATAAGAGTTAGATAGCCAAAGGGAGATTGGCAATCAGGGGCAGGGGGAGTGTATAAAGGTCCTGAGATAAGGAAGTAGTCTAGAAACTTTTAGAAAAGTAGAAGACCAGCATGTGACTGAGGACAGAGGGCAAGAGAGTCATAGGAAGACTTTCTATCACACATGGCCCTCTTGCAGGCTGCCTATTAATTTTAGATTTTAACTTAAAAGGAATGAGAAGACAGAAGGCTGTCTGCTTATTTGTATTTTGTTTGTTTTAATTAGGAATGAAATGTAATTAGATCTTCGCTATAAAAAGATTATTCTGGCAGCTCTATAGGGAATGGATTAGAAAACATCACAAGCAGGCGAAGGAACATCAGTTTGGAAGTTTTTTCTGGGTAAAAGAGAAAAAATAATAGTGTCTTGAAGCAGGTAATGACAAAAAGCATCAAGACAAGTGAGTAGCGTCAAGAGAAGTTTAGGAACAAGAAACTGCAAGACTTAGTAGTTGGTTGAATGAGGTGATGACAAAAAAGAAAAAGCAAAATCTTGTCCAGCATGGTGGATGTTAATTAAATAGTTGCCTACGGACCAACAGCTAATGGGTATTAGGGATTTGGAACTTGTTCAAAATTTGTACTCTTAATATTGCCTTCCTCTGAAACTCAGCAAAGAATGTTCAAGAATACCAGGATTTGAAATTCTATAATGGAAACTGGGTGTGCTTGAACATGTGTGACAATATACCAGAGAGACCCGCGCAATGCAGAGGGTTTGTGGAGTGGATCTAGGTCTGTCGTGCAGTATTTGCTTGGTGAGTCTTCAGAGAATCTGCAAACTATAAGGTTCTTTCCCTTGTGTTTCATTCTGTGTCTTGGTGGTAACAATAGCAATCATAAAGAGGTGTTCAAGGTAAATTGAAAAATAAACATGTCCTAGGATCCTTGGATGAAACACAGACTTTGCCCCAAATTTTAAAGTCATATATTTTCTGTATAATGTTCTACTTCACTATATTTATAATTAGTAGCCAAATTGAGATATGTATCTCCTCAAATTATCTCGTGACCATTTCTACAGATAAGGAGACTAAGTTATATCTAAGGTCATATAGAATCTATCTCCCTTTTTTTTTAATGCATGTGCCTTTAGTCGTGTAAGGTAGTAAATCATAACCCATACCTATGCTGTTTTCACTACGGCGTTAAAAGATAACCACAAAAGATTCCATCTTAGAAAATCCTGTGATTTTTATCTAAATCCTGTCACCAAGAGATAACATTTTTACTAGGCAGAATCAGACATAGTTTTTTTTTTTCTTTTTTGTGCTGAAAGCTCTAAATTTTTGTTTAAGATTTGCTTCCAAAAGATGTACTTTCAAATTTCTTCCACAGCTCTGAATACTATTTCCTATGTCATACATTATAGTTTTTAGATGTAATTGCACATGGACACTACACACTTTATTAGAATGGAACAAAGGGAGTAATAAAATACATTTAATTACTTTAAATGTTTAAAGACCACTACTATTGGTGACACAGTATCCTCTCTTCCACAAGCTTGCTACTATGCACATAGTTATTGCTTGAATTTGTTCCTTATTTCTTTAGCTTATTATTTTTCCAAGAGAGGCAAATCAAGATAAGGGCATATTATCCCAGAATTGCAGAAAATACACCAATTCTGTGGCTTTGATTGCCACCTCCAGTGTGTCAGGATGAGGTAAAAGGGACCATGTATCTCTAGCCCTAGAGGTCAATGCTAGGATCATAGCAGTTATTGAAAGAGAAGGAATAAGCTGTTTGGCACAACAGAAACTCCATCATGCCTGTGGACAAGGGCTTGGAATTCAGTGAATCAAGAATGAATGATAAGTTCTAAAAGTAAAGACTAAGAATAAGCCTTTTAAGAACATAATATTTTTATTAACAATGTTATCATGATAGAGTGGCTGAGAGCACAAGCTCTGGACTCTGACTTCTAGCATTATCCATAAGCACTAGTTCTGTGACTTTGGATGAGTTACTTAATTTAAATGAGGTCATCACAGGGTTGTTGGGTGGCTGAAATGACATGATCTATGAAGCTTTCAGTATAGAGCCTGGTACAAGGTAAACACTGCAAGAATGCTAGCTTTTATTATTGTTGTTTCCCTAATGTACTACACAGCCAGACCCTATAAGAATCATGGAAACTTCACAGAAGAACCAAGACTATGGTATGAGAGACTGATGGCATACGAGCATATCTTTTTGTTTGTTTGATTGTTTCACCATTTTGTCTCTGTCATATACACACCCATTGTTGCTTGACTTATCCATATATCATCCTTTCCTCTTCCACTTGTGCATATACCAGGTCCATGTGAAATTATAACTGAGGCAATCCTTACTCTAAAGTCTATATATAAGTCTATACATGTTGGGACCTCAACTTTAGGAATTTGTCTGTAAAAAAAAAAAAAAAGAAAGAAAAAAGAAAGGAGAAAAAGGGAAGGAAGGAAGGAGGGAGGAAAGGAAAAGAAAGAAAGAAAAGCATTGCTTGAACTAATAATTTTAACACTGAATATTCTGACAATGTATACTGTGTAATGAAGTTCTGCCAAAGGAAGGATGTCATCCTTTAGAATTAATGCGAATTTCCTGTCCCAGTGTTTATGTGCCTTCATAACTGTAAGATCGTGATCTCTACTAGTGAAAGGCTGTCAATTTATAACAAAAATATATATAACTAATACAGTGACACACACAAGCACCGATGGTGCTCAAGACTGTAAGTAAATGTAAATGGTTCCAATTACTTGGCAGAGGAACCTGGTTTGCCTGAACATATTCTCTTGGTTGCTGTTGCAAGGAGAGTTTGTTTAAAGAATGAATGTGAATGCATCGAATAGAAATATTTGTTGCTTTGATCCTAAAAAACAGAGAGAAAATAGGTGAACAAGGCAAAAAATAGGCAGGGGGAGCAGGTTATAAAACAGACACAAAGTATTAATAATAAGTGATCCCCTCTCAGGGTGGGCAAGGGACTTGAAGAGAAACTTCTCTGAAGAAGACAGGTGCATGGCCTACAAACATAATGAAAAAATGCTCACCATCCTTAATCATCAGAGAAATGCAAATCCAAACTACTCTGAGATATCATCTAACACCAGTAAGATTAACCCATATCACAAAATCACAGATGCTGGCATAGTTGTGGAGAAAAGGGAACACTTCTACACTGCTGGTGGGATTGCATACTAATACATTCCTTTTGGAAAGACATCTGGAGAACACCTAAAGAGCTAAAAATTGACCTGCCATTTGATCCTATAATTCTTCTATTAGGTATATATCCAGAGGACCAAAAATCACACTACAATAAAGATATTTGTATCAGAATGTTCATTGCAGCCCAATTCATAATTGCTAGGTCATGGAAGAAGCCCAAGAGCCCATCCATCCATGAATGGATCAATAA
>CAUYQV010075920.1:0-21255 GCA_963574575.1 Galagoides demidoff | reverse complement strand
ATGGCCGGGCGTTGTGGCA
Source organism: Galagoides demidoff (assembly GCA_963574575.1). Lineage (NCBI taxonomy): Eukaryota > Metazoa > Chordata > Mammalia > Primates > Galagidae > Galagoides > Galagoides demidoff. The sequence goes on along the minus strand of CAUYQV010075920.1, from coordinate 21,236 downwards.
GGCACCTGTGGTCCCAGCTACTTGGGAGGCAGAGGCAGGAGACTCGCTTGAGCCCAGGAGTTGGAGGTTGCTATGAGCTGTGATGCCATGGCACTCTACCCAGGGGGATAGCTTGAGGCTCTGTCTTCAAAAAAAAAAAAAATGGACTAAAAGATGTAAACAAAGAGATGCGTCCATATTTCTTCTGTAACTATGTAGTCTCAACATGAGAGTATAAACACGAAACACATTATGTTTTGTTTTGTTCTGTTTTGTTTAGTTCTTCTGTTACTACTTTTGATTGTACTTTGTCAAAAAGCTTTCCTGCTTATTAATAACATAGTGGGTGGATTCTGTTGTTATTCCATCACTTGGTCCACGTTAGCCCGAAATTTTAATCTCACATTTGATTTCACCCTCCCCTCTTCACTTTTAGAGATTGGATCTATAATCCTTAGCTGCAAGGAATAGAAGAGAAGAGAGTTCTGGAAGATTCCTTCTTCTTTTAACACTTTTGGGCCTAGAGCCTTCAGTTTTTCAGGGAAAGAGAAAAGGGTAGAGATGGCAGAGATCTCCGTCTAGACACACAGAGACAGTGGAGTGATGGCCATGGCGTGGCTCTGGATTAGCCTGGTTCTGTCTGCTGCTGTCTTTCTGTTTGATTAGGCTTTGTAATAGTCTCTACATAAGAAATATGGATGGTTTTGTTGGAATAATGTTCAATTTCCCGAGACCCACTATTGACAAAGACCCTTTCTGAAAGGTAGCTGTGTCTCCACCACACCATCAGTGATACACTGTAGTAACACTCCTCTGAGTAGGACATCTCATGGTTTGGCCACAGCCAACTGGATTTTTAACATGCAGAGGACCATGGAGAATTCAAAGGTCTTTTTCTGGATATGTCCAGGGTTGTAGAGACTGCAATGGAGTGGGTGTCACCTCATCTTCTTTCATGCACATCACACCCCTACAAAGCCACCACCATGCCTGATTCTAGCAGTCCGATTTCTAAGGCTCTTTATCAGAAATGGGCAGCATTTTCTGGGCTCTTGTAGACCGATACTTGACGTGGCAAAAGTCACATTCTTACAAGAGCTCCTTAATCACTTCCTACTCTGGCGACACTATCAGGGCACGACTATTGATTTATGCAGTTCACCAAGCATCTAGTTAGAGAATAAGATGCAAGTCTTCTTGGGAAGACCTCAAGTTTTATGAATAATATTCTTAAAGCCTCCCTCATTTGGCTTCAGGAAGGGGAGAGAGTCTCACTTCCTCCACCCCACAAGGAGGAAAGGAGACTTCTTTATTTTTTTTGAAGCAGAGTCTCAAGCTGTCACCCTGGGTAGAGTGCTGTGGCATCACAGCTCACAGTAACCTCTAACTCTTGGGCTTAAGAACTCAAGCGATTCTCTTGCCTCAGCCCCCCACATATCTGGCACCCGCCACAATGCCTGGCTATTTTTTGGTGGTAGTTGTCATTGTTGTTTGTCAGGCCAGGGCTGGATTTGAACCTGCCAGCTCTGGTATATGTGACTGGTGCCTTAGCCCCTTAAGCTATGGGCACCGAGCCAGGATCTGATTATCTTCTTGAGCACGTTCCTCAAAAGATCTCAGTCCAAGAAAACTCTCTCTCATCTCTAGTCCTTTTCTTTTATTAACCTGGGAGTAAGCTGTGGAATAGTGGTTGGTGGTAACTTTTCCACCCCTTAGTAATTCTTCCATCTCAGATAAAGGGTATATGGTTCTAATTCTAGGAATCTTATTTAGAATATGGGGCACTTAACAATGAATATTTTAATCATGGATTTAGCTACAATTTTGGGACCACACAAAAATCTACTTTAAAGTCCTCTTACCTTTAGAAATTTTAAAAATTAGATTAAATTAATAATATTTTTCTAATGACAATCATAATTAATCCACCCCAAAAAATAATATAGTTACTTCTGCCACTGCCTACTCTTAGGCTACATTAATATTAGAAAGAAAGAACTGTCTTAAAGGAATATAAAGCACTTAGTAACCGACTGTCATCAGGAGAAATGCAATGGAAAATGAAGCAAAGTTATTCACACTTATTAGGAGTGATGGGCAGTACCAGTGTGAATATGAACAAAGGCGAACCTTTTCTTTATGCAAAGATGAAGAAAAGTGATATTATGAGGCCTGAGTGAAAGGCAACAGCCTGACTTCATGCTTTACAAAAGGATAAAAAGGATAGGTATATTTATCTGATGGGGGCATGGCACTTCACAATTCTTTCTCCAGGAAAGTGTGACTAAAATGTATAGCCACACCGACCAACACAGTAGACACCAAACTCATGAGGCTATTTAAAATTAAAAATTTAGTTTCTAAGTAATAATAACCACATTATAAGTGCTCAGTAGTGACAGGTGATTTGTGGAAACTGTATGCATAAATTGACCATTTCCATCCTCACAGAATTCTGTTGGACACATTTACAAGTCGACACTCTTCCTTGCTCTGTAATGAGAACAAAAGGATTTTCTTCTGTCTGTGGACTCAAAGCTACCTCATCTGGGTCTAAGAGATGGGCAAAGAGTTGATATGGACTAGGTGGACATCTTTTCAAACCTTTTTCCAACTCAGTTTCTGGTGACCTTTGACACCTCAACTATTTGAAAATTTCCATCTGTTCATTGGTTGATAATTTGGATCAAATAATCCTAAATAATAAATCTGACCGATGTGCTTTCTTTACTGCTTGATGAATCATTCAAATAAGTTGACTAACATGACTGATTGCTTTTTGGACACATGAAACCCTGGCCTTTATTTCTTAGCTATGCAGGAGGCCCCAGAAGCTCCTAAAATTAAACTCATAGTTAAGAAGTAACTTGACTTGTTTATTAGAAATGATTAAGCTATTTCAAGTGCAACGTGTATCCAAATCCTTAGATATATAGGCGTGATATTTACTGAAGAGTTTAACATGGTCTTCAAAAATCATAATTTTGTTGACACTTTTTAATAAAGCTGTGTGGAAATGAATGAAAATAAAGTTGAACCTCATTCGTTAATTTCACGTAATTCTAAATACTTTTAACTAGAGATGATCTTATGCAGAAAGATAATTAAGCTGGATCAAGGTGGAAAGACAGATAAGACAAATGCATATAAAAGCTGCAATCTTATTAGGAAAGAAAATCCTCGCTTTATTCTATCAGTCTTCTCAGCTAGAAGAAAGCATTATTTTTACTGAGGGCACAAGTACACACACATCCAAATAGGTAATATTTTTAGAAAATATTGGTTTTAGAAAATTGGTTTTATAAAGGACCCACACAGCTGTCTTGACTAGTCTTTTCCCCCCTAAGACCTGGGCTGATATTTTTAAAAATAAAAAATAAAAATAGATGAACCAGTGAAATTTCCCGGCGTTGTGCTTTCACCACCAGGCACTGTTTGCAGGCAGTCATTACTTTCCTTCGTTAATGGAGGAAGCCCTAGAAATGTGGAAAGTAAAGATAATGGGCAGAGTTCCCATCGTGGTACTCCAGGAATGTGGCCTTTCTGCTACTATCCACATATGAGACAAAATTAAATTTATTTCTTAATTTTTTTCCCCTTTCAATGGAAAAAAACTGCTATCAACAACAAAAATAACGTCTCCTAAATTAGCACGCTCCTCAGGGTTCTATGAAAACAGAAAGTGTTCATTTCAATAAAAACAGTGTCTTTGAGCACATGAATTAGAGCAGGCACATAGTAAATCTGTGTCCATAACCAAACACACATGGTGACAGAATTCTTGGCCAGTTACGTACAGCATTAAATATTTGGATATTTGCTTTGATGACAAAGTACCCGTGACCTTCCAAAGCCTGACATCCAAACTCAAATTAGATCTTTCCTCTAATGCTTTCCTTAGAGCCACAGGACCATCTCTGCCCCTGGGAGGTGCCACCTCCTCCAACTGGCTTCTGGTTCCTTCATCCTTCATCTCCTCTGCTTTGGAACTTCCTCTTGGATATCTTATTTTCTTTCAAGAGCCCAGCTCAAATGCCACCTCCACAGGAGGCATTTATGTATAGGAAGTATTTTGATGTATCTGCCTTTATCATCTCAATGAGACAAATGCAAAAACTTCAGCAGCATAAGTGCTTCAAAGTCAATTAGGTACTTAACATTGCAGGAACATCCATATGTAAGAGATTATCAGGAATAAAACCTTTTAAAAACTGTATTTTTAATAACTTGTAGTAGATTGGTTCTTGGCAAACGGAAGGGAAGAATATTGTTCCCCGGAGGTTCGAAGTGTGTATTCCATATCTGAAAATCAGTGTGCACAAGCACAAGGCTGTTATTAGCAGTGTCATTAATTATAGTCCTGCTTGTTCTTCTGTGGTGAAGAATATTCATTCATTTGCTCTGTCTGACTGACAGGCAGTAATGACTCCAATAAACTAATGAGAATTCTACTTAAATAAATATGATTTTAAGTTAATAAAATTATAAACATGATTTTAATGAGCTCCTGTGTGAATACAACTTCCCTGTTTATAGGCCTACATTGGTGGCACACATAGAGGGGTGACTAAAGATTAGGGACCTGGGCTCACTCTGCCGTTCACTGGCCGTGTGGCTCAGCTGAGCGGTATCTGCTCTCTACCCCTAGTCTCTGTGCACACTTCACGGAGACACGGTGAGAATCAAGTGAAACACAAGATGCTGGCGGTGTATTTTTTTAAAAGGCAAGTAATACTTAAATGCATAAAAAGAAATTTTCAAAAATGGAGTAGCTGGCTACTCCCGTCTTCTATAAGGAAGCTTTGTTCCTGCCCTCCCTGTGCATATCCCTGTGTCCCTTGTTGCTTTCCCTCTCCTTTCACCCAGTCATACAAGGAAATTTATTGGCCAGCTAATTACATGCCACAAGGTGACTCTAAAAACAGAGCAATGCTAACAGGATCAATCAGAAAAGCAGTGGAGAGCTTGACACCTTGAATCCTCTGTACACTCCATTTCCTAAGTATCTAGATGTTAACCTGGTAAGCTAACCTGGTAAGCAAAAAGGTACCAATAGCCTTCTTTAGCAATTCCCAGATGGATTCTCTGGGGCTATCTGGGGATGCTACCTTTGTTATGGAGACTCTGTATGTTTTTATTAGCTTTTTCACCTGACTCTGAAAAACAAGATCATCCCTTATCATTCTGAGGTAGGTTACCCTATCACTTTATCTACATAAAAGCCTAGTTCTTCTGTTTCTAGTAAGATCCTATTACTACTTTTCTCATCCATAATGTAAATTACAGAGCCACTGTTTGGCATCAAGAAACTGAAGGAGCTGGGGCCTTTCTAGCAGTAACTAAATTTATAGCACTAACAATGTCAGGGGCCTGCCCTGACAGCAGCATCCACTAAGACCTGTGGAAACTGGTGGTGATCACTGAAGAAATACAGAGTTAGAAGCGATGTAAAGAAAGATGAGACACAGAGTAGAATTAAAAGTGGGAGCTCAGGGGTCCGCTGCCTGTCATGGGACTCTGGCAATGGCCCTGAGTGAGCAGGCCTCTCAAAAACAAGATCATCCCCTAACGTTCTGAGGTAGGTAGGCTACCTGAATACTCTGCTCTGATTTTATAGATGTCTATTTACCTAGAGGGTAAGATGAGAGAGGGAACAAAGACTCAGCAGTTTTTCAGATTGATCATATCAGCTCCTATTATTATTATTAACTTTAAGGGTATCCTTCAATAATCTGAAATCTGAGCCTTGTATTGGGAGAGCCTCCTGCTTGAGGTGACACACACACAAGATTTCTAGGGAGGTGTTAAGCTCAGCTAGTTCTCTGTGGAGTAAAACACCACCAGCATTAATCCCCCTCAGGGATTGGGGGGAGGGAGGCATTTTCCTCTCATCACCACCACAGAGGATCTTCCTCTGTGATAAGGGATATAAACTCTAATACCCGTATCTCAGAGCTGGAGCTACTCCCTTGGTCTGTGACCCAGGCAAATGCAAATCTCCCCAATGAGTATCTGCTTTGCCTGTTAAATGGGTAGGAAATGCCCTAGAAGATGTATCTTTTCTAGGACTTGCCATAATCTCTTCTATGGCCATTACTCTCCTCAAAGTGCTCACAGACCCAGCAGGGTGTTTGTAAGCTGTATCCCCAGCAGGCTAGAATTTTAGAAAAGGCAAGAAGCTTGCTAGCAATGGCTAGCTTAAATGTAAACTAGCTGACTTTTCTTTGTTCCAACTCACTCAACTTACTTTTTAGTTTTCCTCTTTTTCTGGGGGTGCTCTCCTTTGCCAAGAATGGGGTCTTCAGTCCCCATTCTCCCAGCAATCAGGAGTCTAGGTCCACTCTTGTTGCCCCCATTTCCTTTACCAGTTTAACAGCTGTGAGAGCAGAAGAGTGTGCATTGTCCAGGATCACATGGCATGCTGCAGAGCGAGGTCCACCTCCCCAAGCTTTCACTGACAGTGCGGTCTACGTGGTGAAACTTTAATAATTGCTCATTTGTGAATTCTACCTCAGCAAGGAGTGCACACATAAGTGGAAAATGTAAGGATATATTTGGCTTCCTGTATCAAAATGTCTTCATTCATTAATGTCTTAGATATTATCGCGTAGATCTGGTGTTTTTCTGCAGTAAACTGAAGAATAAAAAATAGTACACGGCAAGTGTTTTCATTTCTCATTGATTGACAGAGTTGTTTTCATTGTGACTTTAATCTTCGTGTTCTCAAACATGAATAATTCCCCTTGCCTTCCTGATTGATCTCCTTGGCACTGCTCTGTTTCCCAGGGTCAGGAAACAAACCTTTCATCTCTCAGAATTGACTTGATAATCCCTCTGTTAGTGCATATCTATGATTGGCCTTTGACACATGAATCATCTTGGTCATCAGCCTAGAGAATGCCCTTTATTCCATCTGGATTGTCGTGGTTTTATTCTTGAGCTTTTCTGGCGTAAGAGTACTACATGATCCAATCACTTTCCTCTTCCCTGATTTCAAAGAGGGAGGGAGAAGAAGCAGTCAGAGCTCATAAACAACTAGGCTATCTTTTTTCTTTGCCTTCACAGATTGGCAAGAAATATGGTTTAATGCATCTTTTAATAGCCACTTACAAGATTTAGCTTTTCTCAGTTGGGCAAATAATTCTCCTTTATTCCTAAGCTTCTTGCGTTAGCTCTCAAAGCAATCACTGCTTAATTCCGGTCAGGTGGACTTTCTACATTTATTGACAAGCTTCTCAAGAAAGGCAACATACTATGTACAGATGAGACGTCTATTTGTCTGATGGCTTCATTAGGTTACTTGATATTTGTAGACAATGTTGTTTCTTTGACCTAATCACTCTCTTCTCCCTCAAGAAAGTAAGAAATTTCAAATACAGAGAACATCTGATCTGGTCTATTACGATATATGTCATCTATGAAATGTCCTTAGTGAAATGTTAAGATGGTTGAATAGAATCGTATTGAGCCAGAACACAACTGAGTACAATTACTACTCACTTTTCCTTCCCAGTCTGGGTAGTATTTGTTTTAGGCTCACCGGCTCATGTACTTAGAACATCTCAGAGATCAATCATCTTGTTCCTTTTCTTCTCTTGGCCCATTTTACAGATGAAGTACGTGATACCTGGAGAGGTGCTATGATGTCAACATCTGCGATTTAGTTAGCCTTGTTACCGACTCAGCTCTTCCCAGTCTTTTCACATAACTTGCCCATATTTTTCTTGAAACTGTACTGAGAAGAGCAAAATTAGCTTAGGACTCAGGTTAATTCTAATTTGTCTAAAAAGTGAAAGTGTAAACTTTTCCAGAATGAAAAAGTTTCATAAGTTGGAGATAGTCTATTAATTAACTATTTCCCCGTAATGAAGAAACTACCTTAAATGGCAATAAGAATTATGTCTCTGGAAGTGACCAACGAGGGGCTATGATAGCAACGTGTAATTCCTCTCTGACAGTGGATACTAGCTTGCTGATGATATTGACCTATTCATTTAATAATTTGGATTTCCCAAAAGTATTCTTTGGGAATTCTAAGTCTAACCAGTTGAGGGATGATATTGGTGATTATAAACTTCAGATTATAATCTAGGGAACATCAGATTTAAAAGGCTGATCTCTTTAAACTTTTATCATTTCCCCAAATCTCTATTTGTACTCTATCTTCCTTTCCTTACTCTGAGTTTTCCATTTTGGACTCAAAGGTTCTTCGACCTGGAACAGGTATTATTAATGGACACAATCTTGCTCCCTCCCTTCTCTCACCCCGTTTCACAGATGGTGGAAGTGAGGTTAGGAGCGGTAAAGTAACATTTCAACATTTACAAATTTAGTAAGCCTTGTTGGGTTTTTTCTTTGTTCAGTGCTTTTCATGCACAGACTAATATGCAAATTCATGTTAAAAGGTATAGAATAAATACTAATGTAGGAAAGTAATGACAAATATTGTCTGTGTTAAAGGCTTTTAATTCCCCAATACCCGTCAGTGAACATTTCTAGTTAGATGTTTGAAAACATTTTGGTCTTAAAAATGTTAGATGTCCTTTCCTACTTTTGTTTATGTGATTATTTTACTTAGCGTCTCTTTTTTGTCATAATGCAACAATGCTCAGCGCTCTGTCTTTGTAATGAATACATTGTTCTGGATTATCTGGGGAGTCTGTCTTCTACACAGAATTTGTACAAAATTGAGAAATCTGTTAATAACAGATATGTTGATATTGTGAGAGCTAAAATTAAAAATACGAAAGCAGCTCTGTAAGTTGCAGAGGATTTTGTAAAAGTCATAATCTCGCTTCCTTCCATAAACACCTTGACTGCATTGACCCAGGGCTGAGTCCGGGTTCTGTGGCCTCCTTTGTAAAAAAGAGAACTGTGTAGCTTTCCCTCCCCTCTTCCAAACGCAGGGGCGATTCCTTGGCATCTCTGTGGTTGCTCACCTCAGACCATTTTATAAAACCTAGACAAGAAAGGAAATCTAACAGTGAAACACTGCAGTTCAATTGGTATTACATTTGAAATTAATTTTCACATAATTCAGACTTAGTTTCATCTCTGATATGAAAATCTCAAACTGACTATTAAACAGGGAGGGGAGACACATAATAAATATTTAAAACTGATCACCTGATCCTGAGGTTAATAGCAACTGTCTACCAGGTTTTATGTGGGCACTGGGAAGAATACAGAATTAAAACCAAAAATCACTAAAAATACATTTTTCTTTATACTAGGATTTTCCAGAAAGACTTATACGGAAGTGCACATGTGCTTTTAAAGTAGGGACTGTATTTGGCCAAATCAAAGTGAAAAATAAAAACAGTATGATTTGGGGGGGAAATGTTATTTTTCTTTAGATTCGTTGATAATCGTACATCATATTTAGCGAAAACAGAAACTCAGGGATCTCGAATCTAATCTTTTTCCTAAAGGCAGAGTGTATTAAAATAGGTGCTAATTTTCCTTCTAAGGCTGAGCCATTGTCACATTAAATTATTTTCTATAACCAGTGCTTACTTGATTTCTTGCAAAAACACACTTGCCTTTGCAGACATGACCTATGAAGAATGAATCTATAATTTTACTCTGCATCCTAGTATGCGCGCTCAAGACTGTCAAGCTGTCACCAAAAACTAAATAGATTCAAAGGGGGGAGAGGAATGCTATAAAATGCTGTCAAATCTACCTTGATGCTTCATGTTTAGAATGTATTCTTAAAGAAAGTAAGTAATGTGCGGGCTGGAATAATTCGATCTTTATTTCACATTCTGAACAGCCAAGCGTGTTGCTAACAACCTTCATATACGGATGAGATTGTTTTATCTCTTGGCAAATTAAAAAACCCTACTCCAGCATCCGGTGCTTTTTACCAATAAGCTCTACATATCAGTTAAAAGGAGAGGTAGCATTTTATGTCTTTATTATTTATAATAATCTCTTTTAGTGTTTTACATTTTGTTGTGTTCTAGCATCTCCATTTAGAAACTGTGCCCAAGGCATTATAAAATGTTGCATTCACTCAGACTATTTTTTTTTTTTGAAATCACTATTTTTTAAACACAATCTTTGGAATGCTCTTTGCTTTTTTTTTCAAACTAATTTACTCTTTATGTGCATGCATCCACTAGGCACTGGGCTGATTCTGTGTTTTGGTTACTGTTAGCATGGGAGGGCAGGTGTCTCTCTGACAGCCTGGATGAACTTGGAGGGCATTCTACTGACTGAGATAGGGCAGGCACAGAAAGACAAATAATGCACTATCTCACATATATGGAGCCAAAACAAGCTGATCTCATAGAAACAGAGAATAGAATGGTAGTCACCACAGCCAGAGTGGTTAGGGTATGGGGTTGGGAGGGGATATTGGTCAAAGGTTATATAATCACCCTAGGAAAAATGAGTTCAAAAGATCTGTTATACACAGACTGGTGACTACATTTAATAAAGATATATTATACCCTTGAAAAATGCAAAAAGACTCAGGCCAGTAATCCTAGCACTCTGTGAGGCCGAGGTGGGTAGATTGCTTGAGCTCAGAGGTTGGAGACCAGCCTGAGCAAGAGCGAGATCCCATCTCTAAAAAAAATAGCCAGGTGTTGTTGTGGGCACCTGTAGTCCCAGCTACTTGGGAGGCTGAAGCAAGAGGATCACTCGAACCCAAGAGTTTGAGGTTGCTGTGAGCTATCAAGAGTTTGAGGTTGCTGTGAGCTATGGTGCCACAGCACTCAACCAAGGGTGACAAAGTGAGATTCTGTCTCAAAAAGAAAGAAGGAAGGAAGAGAAGGAGGGAGGAAGGAGAGGAGGGAAGGTGGGAAGGAGACAGAGAGAGAGAGAAAGAGAGGAAGGAAGGAAGGAAGGAAGGAGATGTTAAATGTTCTCACCACATGGTAACTGTAGCGTATTTGTTAGTTAGCTAGATTTAACAGTCCTGTGATATGTATATACAGTCATGTGTTGCTTAACGATGGGGGTTACACTCTGAGAAATGCATCGTTCAGTGATTTCCTCATTGTGTGAACACAAGCCTAGATGTGTAGTCTGCTGATACCCAGGCTACACGGGATAGCCTGTGGCTCCTAGGCTGCGAAGCTGTCTAGCATGTTACTATACTGAATACCATAGGCTATTGTAATACAGTGGTAGGTATTTGTGGATCCAAGTGTATGAAACACACCTAAACATAGAAAAGTAAAAGTCCAATACTGTCTTTTTTTATTTTATAATTGAAGGGAGACAAGTGCAATTGTATTCCATGGATACACAGTGTAGTGGTGAATTCTGGCCTTCTGGTGTGACGGTTGCTTGAGTAGTGTACATTGTACCCATTAAGGAATGTTTATCCCTCAACGTCCCTGCTTTCAGAGTTTCCAATGACTATCATCTTTTTTGTTTCTCCTTGACAAGCAGGGTCTCATTTGTTGCCCAGGCTAAGTACCCTGGGGTCAGTGTAGCTCGCAGCAACCTCAAACTCCTGGGCTCCAGGGATGTTCAGCCTCCTGAATATCTGGAACTATAGATGCCTGCCACAAAGCCTGGCTATTTCTTTTTTAAATTTTATTTTTAGTAGAGACAGGGTCTCACTCTTACTCAGGGTGGTCTTGAACTCCAGAGCTTCAGGGATCCTCCTGCCTCAGCCTACAAGAGAACTAGGATTACAGGTTTAGCCACCTGGCCCCTCAAAGTGTGTACTGTCCTTGTATTAGACGAGCACAAATCAGGCTGTGAGCCAGCGTGCTGGAAAGGCTCAGCTCACCTTGGAGTGTGAGCTGGGGCAGTGTGAGCAGACCACAAAATAAGCCTGAATACACTCAATCCCTAATCATACATTTTGCAAATTACCAAACTATTTAAATGGATTTTTTCATATAAGTCAACGTTTCGAGTAATAGAAATGTTCTCAAATTATTTTTGATGAAGTTATGTCAAAATCACAAAAAGAGTATTGCATGAGATTGGAGGAGTAGATGTTCTAGCTGGAAAGATGCTATTTTTATTTTTTCTGCATGTGACACACACCTGCTGGCCCAGTGTGTACCATTTGGTAGAAAGAGAACTTAAGAAACACCAGCGTCACCTACTCACAGTCAAACTTACGAGAGCCAACAGCAGTTACTTTGTATGACAGGCCAGTAGTGCCCCGAGGAATCACACTGATAGTACGTAAGTACTGTCCTGATTATAATGTATTTGGAATGAAAATGTCTTTATAAAGGAAGGAACACAGTGGCCATTTCCAATATTTAAAAGTATCTCAGCCTGGATTGGGGAATCATCCCGAGATAAGTGGAGGCATGCAATTGACCCAGTTGTACTGAAATAGAAGTGACATGGGATGAGGCTGTGAGCTATCTTCTTGAAATGGTGCTCAGTTTTAACCAAGGAAATTCTCTTTATCAGTCTTCAAGAGAATAGGTGTGGTATATTTGATCAGATAAAAGAATTATAATGCTAGGACTGCTGATAAATAAAGCTTATTATGGGATCCCAGTTGAATCGTTGTCGGAGAGTGGTTTGTTTTTTTTTTGGCCGGGGCTGGGTTTGAACCCACCACCTCTGGCATATGGGGCCGGCGCCCTACTCCTTTGAGCCACAGGTGCCACCCAAGGGTCTGTAGAAGAAAGTGAGCACCCTTGCAAGTCTGCTGTGCAGTCCAGTGTCAGAGCTCACTGCAGGGATGAAGTGACAGTGACGGGATCATATCCAAGACATAAGAGTTGAAGTTGTCCTCTTCTCAGCTCAGATTGTAGCTAAAATAGACATTTCCTGGAATCATATTTTAACAGGGGCATTCACAATCTAGAACATATTTAATGTAAGGAGAGTAAGACCAGGAGGTAAGTCTAACCGTGTGACAGGGAATGCCCGAAATGTTTAGAATATTAAACAGTACACATGGCGCTGAGGAAACCGTCTGTGGTCTCTGAGGGATGTCAGCCCTGGAAACCCAAATTATCAATACCCAGTTTCTGCTCTACCTGGATCATACTTTTTCCTGCTCCATGCTCTCCCTACCTCCCCAAAGGGCAATTACAAAAGCAAAATTTAATATAATTCCACTCAGTACAGGTGCTCAAAGTATTCTTGACATTACTATTTAAATCATTACCATATTGTCATTATGTTTTATTGACAGTTCCATGATACACAATGCTTCCTGTTTCAAATGACAAACACATCAATATTTTATTTACACAGTGATAATGATATACTACGTAGACGCTGATGTGTTACGTAAATAAAACAATAACTGCTGGTCTTCGTGAATGCCTATTGAACCTGCACTAAAGACAGGAATATAAAATTAAAGACACTTATTGGAAAGTGAACATTGAGGAAATAATTACTCAGGCCCCATAGCTTTGAAAAATCAAATGTTCTCCTCTTTAAAGTTGAAAAAATACTGTACTTGATTCTGTGATTCCACAGGGAAAAGTGGAGAGGGAAAAAAATCATATTAGTTATATTTAAAACCTCTTTTAAGGGAGATGTCTTGTCACCTGCTTTTAAAAAATAAATGTGTGTATGTATTTGTTTTGTTCTGGAAAAACTTGTGTGTGAGTGTGTTTGTGAGGGAGAGCGAGAATGGGAGGAAGAGAGAGAATTTCTACTCCTACTCAGCAGCCCACAATCAGTTCCATTTGGGCTAGCTTATGAAAAAATCAAGAAACCAGTAATTATCTGATTTCTCCTCCACTAAGCGAAAGGTCAGGGATCGAGACTTCCAGCTGTAACCATGACACATCCTCATTCAGCGTGTACGGGGCGTGACCATCACACAAGCCGGAAGCGTGTGCTCTCCAGAACTCAGCCTGGGGGTTTATGCCAGAGCACCCGATCTTACCCCTTCTGCAGACTCAGTGTGTTTAAAGGCACCACCTAACAAGTTGCTAATGTAAATGTCTTACTTTGGGGAAAATCTTTCCCCCACCCTGTTTGTGTACCCCCTCACATCCCTGCTTTGTTCAGGACATCATTAATATTTTTAAAAGATGTTTTTTAGAGCCCTTTGGGGGGTACAGAACGTGGCAAGGGAAGTACAGAGATACCCCCATGCTCCCTGCCGGACACGTGCACAGGCTCTTCCATGGTCACATCCTCCACCCGAGCTGTTTAGGTCTGACTGAGAGCCCTGCAGTGACACATCATTATCACCTGACATCCACAGTTTACATTAGGGTCCTCTTTGGTGTTGAACCTTCTGTGGGTTTGGGCACATACGTAAGGACCTGTATCCACTGTTATGGTGTCGTAAGTATAATCTCACTGACTTCAAAAGTCCTCCATTCTTCCCCAGTTCATCCTTCCACTCCCATTCCCTGGCCACCACTGATTTTTCTACTTTTTTTTGTTATGAACAGTGTCTCACTTTGTTGCCTAACCTGGACTGCAGCCGCACACCATCCATAGCACACTGCAGCCTCCAATTCCTGATTCCTGGCTCAGATGTTCCTTCCACCTCCCCCTCTCTTGTGGATGGGACTACAGGTGCACACCACCACGCTCACTTAACTTTTCTGATGTTTTTTAGAGCTAGGATCTCGCTATGCTACTTAAGCTCGTCTTGAACTCCTGGCCTTGGGCAATCCTTGTATTTTGGCCTCTCAAAGTTCTGGGATTACAGGCTTGAGCCATTATGCTCAGCCAATAAACGTTTCCACTATCTTCATAACTTTGCAGAACTTCATTATTTTAGTTATTAAAATACTTGTCCGTATTCTGTCAGGGTAATCACTGATACTAGAAGGACTGATGGGAAAGATAGACCTTCAGGAAAAAATGGCTGGGGTGTCATTACAACAATCGTGTCTAATTACACAAGGGGGTGTCATTACAACAATTGTGTCTAATTACACAAGATCTATTAGTGCTTTCTTTTAAACTCATTCTTGTGATAGCCTGAAGAAATAGATAGAAATAATAAATGTTCTGTGGGAGAGGTCATCATTCTTCAGAAATGACAATCCTTTGAAGTATGGTACTTCATAATTTAAAAGACTCTTTTACTAACATTACCACATATGTGTCTGGTCCTTTTCAGGGAGGAAATTTGGCCACTGGGCTTTATGAAAAATATTTCAAAAAGAGTACTGAAATTAGCATTTGTGTGATTCTAAATATCAGTGTAAAGTTGGTTTGGATAGAAAGAGTATTATAGCTCTCTCCAAAATTAGCTAAATTTTCTACTAAAATGTGTCCGGGTAAAGATATTTTCAATGAATTTATCATTTGCCCTTTAAAATAGTTTTGGTACATATGGTACTTTTTGAAACATATAACTTCATACTAGACCCGTTGCAACTTGTAAAAGGTGTTTTGGTTTGTTTTCTTCTTGCTGAAAGACATATTATTTGTGTGATAACTATAAAGCTTTGACCACCATGTTTGATCTGGGGGATCAATATGGATAAAAATGCAAAGTCTATGCCATATAATTTTAAAATAACTGAAACGTTTTATATTCTTAAAGACTTAAAAAAAAACTCCTTTCTTTAACTCTCATCAACTACATACCATCCCCTAAATGTTCTTGTGCTTTTTTTTCCCATCTGCCCTCATTCAGAAAAAAGTGAAACTTCTTTTTACCTTCCATGTTTCACATAGTCTCTCCCGTCCTTTGGCCTCTTTCTCCTGGATTCAAACACCAAAGGCTTAACACACCCTGCTCAAAGGAAAGAACAGTGGACGAGACTGGAGAGCCAGGCCAAAATCCTCCTTGGAGGGGTTATTAGTTTGTTAGGAATTCCATAGCAGAGTACCTCAAAGGGGTCTTAACAAGAAAAATGTCAGTTTTCACAATTTCAGAGATTGTAGAAGTTCAAGTTCAATCTTGTCATTCAGCAAGGTTGGTTTCCTCTAACACCTGTCTCCATGGCTTGCTGATAGCCACCCTCTCACTGCCTCTTCCCACAGCTGTTTCTCCAAGCACGCACATCCCCGAAGTCTCTGTGTATGTCCAGATTTCCTTTTCTTATAAAGGCACTGATCAGATTTGTTCAGGCCTCACTCTTATACCTGTAGAAGAAAGTGATACCCTCATTTTAACTTAATGGCCTACTTAAAGGTCCCGTTTCCAAATACAGTCATATTCCAAGATAACTGGGCGTTAGGGTTTCAACATATAAATTTGGGAGCAGAGTGATACAGTTTAGCCCTCTAACAGAAGCAGAGGGAGAAGTGAGGAACGGTCAGATGACAATTAATTTAATGGGCAGCTAATTCCTGTTTGGACAGGTCAAATTTCTGTCTCATTTTGAAACTGAAAAAGCATATCTACTTTGTCACAGAAGAAAGTAAAGTATCACTCCTTTAGAAATTATCCAGTTAATGTTGCCTTTCTATATTGGATTTCCTAAGTATGAGAAGTGGAGGAAGAAAAAAACAGCAAAACGAAGGGAAATTTAAAAGCCCCCTTTGGATGACTCTTAATAGGGCAGGAGATTTTATGAAACTGAGGCTCAGAAAGTCTACAATCTGTCTACTCATGTCACACTGCTCAGTGTTTTCTTACAACATTATCACACTGAACTCCCAGGCAAGTCTCCCTTAAATCTGTTAGCAAACTCAAGGGCAAGGAGGGGACAACCTAGGTAGAGTGCTGTGGCATCACAGCTCACAGCAACTTCCAACTCCTGTGCTTAGGCGATTTTCTTGCCTCAGCCTCTCAAGTAGCTGAGACTATAGGCACCCACCACAATGCCTGGCTATTTTTTGTTGCAGTTTGGCCAGGGCTGGGTTTGAACCCGCCACCTCGGTATATGGGACCGGTACCCTACCCATGAGCCACAGGCGATGCCCAAGTCCATCTAATTCTTAGATGGAGGGATGAAGAGCCAGTGTTACATGAATTTAAAACTTTTGTAAAAAATTAGAGATCCATTTTCTGGGTGAAAGCATGTTTGTGGGTCATATATCGGGTGGTTATCTGTGTTCTTTCCAAAGTATATTGCACCACATGGATTTTTTTTTATCTCCTAACCAACTTATAAAGTTAAGTATGATTCACCTTTTAAATATGAGAAAACCAAGGCTCACAGAATTAAAAAATATTAATGATTTTCATCCAATTAATAAATGGCAGAGCAGAATTAAATCCTCCTGTGTGATATCAAAGTCCTGAATTTTTCTTTGTTTTATTTACATCTCATCTCAGAAAATATATTTTAATGCAAATGTCATGTAACACAATTCTTTCTAAAAGATTATTCTTGGAGCTTTTTTTTTTTTTAACTGTGCACTACAGTTTTTGAAAGGAAATGAAAACAGAAATAGGAATCCAGTACCCATAACCCATGTCTTTTCTCAGTCACACCAACCGTAACCTATTGGAATCAAGTCACCACGGCGCCACCTAGTGGCAATATTCTCTAATTGGCGGTTAAGTACCACCTCAGGAAAACACATTAAAATTGAAAGACGAAAACGTGCATAGTTTCAGTCTGTAACGCCACCCTAACTAACCTTTGAAAAGGTAGGAATAATACTGTCTGAAAGGCGCTGCGCTGCTGCACTGTATGGAACACAGAGCATGGAATTCCCGTGCTTAACGATTGTTGCCCTTGTATCTTCCAGGTCAGGCTACCTCACTAGTACTTCTTTGAATTCTAGATTTCATTCATAGAGTTACATGATTATTAAATTATTAGAATGTTACTAATTGATTATTGGACTGATAAAATAATAAAATCGATGAATAAATAAATGAAACTACTACCCTCCTCGGTGAAATTTCCTGGCTCTCTGTTTCACGAGAGTATCTCCAGAACTCCAGGGATTAGAATAGGAATGTCTCCACTTTCTAAGCCCCTTTGGCCTTACCTTTCCCATTTCCTAGTACATAGGTCGGGTTGTCTTTATTCCTTGACATCATAACTACAGCTGGCTCCTCAACGCTGACAAAAACGTAATATTCTTCCTCCTCTTTCTCTTCCTTTCCCCCTTCCCTTCCCTTTCTTTTCTTCTCTATTTCCCCCTTTTCTCCTCTTCTCTTCCCTTCATTTATTTCTCTTTTTGTCTTTTCCCTTCCCTTCCCTCTTCTGTCATCTCTTCATTGTCTACCAAGCAAATTACTATGCATTCTTCAAGGGTCAAATGTAGCCTCTTGCAAGAAGCTCCCCTTGATCCTGAGCCTCATCCGAGAAAGTAACCTTATCGCTCAACTTTATACCTCACAATACTGTAAACTGACTGCAAGAGCCATTTATTAATCTATCACTGACCATTTGGAAAATGGACAGAATTTAAATGTGACCTGAAAGACTACGTGAATTATATTATCATTTCAATATCTACCCAGAAATTAAATACTAAATATGCTGTTTACTCAACATCACAATAACCTTCTATTTCTCCTCACACCTGGACTGGCCCCTCTATAACTGAATTACATATGAAGTACATATGGAAATTGGGAATCCAGCAGGAAAACATATGCTTACCATTTTATTGACCCATTTTTGAAAAATTCAAAGATACACTATATAAACTTTGCCTTTGTTCAAAAAATAAGGAGACTATATGTGTCAGAAACTGAAACTTGTCTACTCCAGCACAATATCTCCTCACATATTGTTCTCCTCTCCCACGCAGTAGTTTTAAATACAGCTTTTCAAAATTGAATGCTAGAAATTTGCATGCTGATTCTATTAGGGAAAATGGTCAGATTCTATTCATGCTGAATACAAGCTAAATTGATGAGATGCTGTGACACTTTGCTGCTTGGCTTCAAGTTAAGAGAACAGAATCAGCATCAAGGTTGGATTCCAGTGCTGAGCCTTTCCCCTTTATAATATGATGGGGTTTGGTTTAGAAAAATTCCAACCTTTTTTTTCAGCACCATCTCTATTAATCCAAGGAAAAAATAAATTCAGAATGCCAGGCTGCAAAGTATCTGAAAAGAACAAAGACTACATTGAACATGTTGGCCCATTTCAGGAGGTACCGAAGTCAAATACTAACTACTTATCCACAGTTGAACACCAAACTTCAAAACTGAACTCGTAGGCAGGTGGAAACTATTTAAGGTTAACAGAAGAGGAGACATGACTCATTAAACAATAGCTTTGCAATTGTTCTTGAAACTGCCAACTCAGTTCTCTATTTTACTTTTTTACGGAGGGTATGGAAGTCAAAACAGGAAATGAATCAACATTATTTCCCTTCCAGATAGAATACCATTCTACAAAATAAAATTCAAGAGAATTCGACGTGATGATTTTTGTAGTTAGTGATCTGAAGAAGAAATTCTCTGTTATGTTTTTCATTTCCCAAAATAGTTTTAATGGAATGAATTTACATAAAAAAGGAGGTGTATAGCCTTTTTATTAGTCAACATATGATGTACAGCGCCATATATATGAATAAATCATGTACCTTTCACAAAGTGGGATCGGACAGCATTTGTATTAGGGGGTAGGGGTGTGTGGACGTGAACTGAACAGGAACCAGGACATTTTAATAAATCAAACCAAGAGATTTGTTCGGTGATCCACAATATTCTCCAAGTACTCACATCAGAAAGTATTCACATTACTGCTTTCCTTCTTCAAGGCCCAGAATATCATTTTTTTGTTTTGGATACATGTTAATGGCTTTTATCTAGTTAATATACATTTGAATTTCTACCTAATTTGTTCTCAACTCAAGGTTAAAAAAAACAATCTCTTACAGACAACCAAGATGAAATCTGTCTTTTATAGGCTCACACAGAATGTGAAAGAGTATTACAGGCTTCCCTGTGTTTGTTTTGTCGTGTTGTGGATGACTCTTGGACAACGTATGCTTCTGTTTCTATTTCTTAAATATTTCTTTCTCTTTCACCAATGAGTAAATATTTTCTAAAAGAATAGATGGTTGTTTCCTTTTACGCTGTTGATTATTAGCTGTAACTTTTAAATTTCACTTAAAAATAATTCAAGGACTAAAAAGGCAAACAAGAAATCTCTGGGCTAATCTTGTTTGCTGTGTTGTTGTGGAGGAAATTTAGCTCTGGCAACGTGATGAGACATGACTAAGGCTATTCCATCAGACTCTTCTGGACGTTTGGAGCAGGTGAGAGCCCTCTCCTCGTTACTCAGTCACAAAACGGTTACAGGGGAGCTACAAGGTCCCAGATACTGTGAAAGTTTCAAGGAGAAAGAAAACCAAGGCTCTGATCTCAAATAACTTGTACTTAGTGAGGTCGTAATCACAAATACATGTGAAATATAAGGCCAAGTGATCATTATGTTAAGACAGCCACAGATACACAGCTGTGGTGGGGGTAAGAAGAAAATGATGTCCACGTGTTAGGATCAGAGGAGATTTTGTGAAGGGAGTTGAATGTGAAGGAGATCTTTCAGAAGAGGTGAGATTTGGATTTGCAGATGTACGTAGGAGGACTTGACAGAGTAACAAGTGAAATAAATATGTAAATTGTGGTGAAATCTATGAGAAGCAGAAAGATATATATCCAATAACCTATTAGGATGGACACATATCTGTGAGATGATTTAGCAGTCTGACAGGAGAGGATGCGAATTATTCACATATGTCTGAATCTTTCTTTCTGTGGATTTGTAACAAACACTCTATGAACGGGGAGATGGATCTGTTTACAGAACCATTTCATTTGTCTACCATTTTTTTAAGGTCTACAAAAACACCTTGGGTAAGAGACTTGCCAACGTTTAGGTTGCTCAAGAAAATTACTAGAGAATCAAATCACAAATTATGAATCACAAACAAATGGAACGCAAAGTGTACACACATAGGAACCCTGGCCACCACCAGGTTATTAATTTTCAGACTTGGATGGGCCCCATGACGCGCTTTCCCAGCATTTCCTTTGTCCACAAGTGCCAATTCCAATTCCAATTTAAAACACGCTATCTTTTCTCCATTCATCAATCCCATTTAAGAACATCAGTTCATAAACTTACTCTGTTTTATAATGCCTGTTTTATGGAATCTTAAGAGCAAACTACTACCTACCTACCACCAAAATGGCTAAAAACCGAAGTTTCCTTATATTATGTAAACAGAATGACAACGACTATTATACTAACTGGTGTACATGGGCCAGAGTCATTTAATTAATGGAAAATATGCATAATTACAAGTAAAGCCTGTGTTAGCTGGTCGCTTATCAATCTATTAAAGGATATTCAGGGGTCCTCAAACTACAGCCCGCAGGCCACATGCAGCCCACCTAGGACATTTATCTTACCCACTGGGTGTTTTTACCGCCCTACCTGTCCTGCTTAGCAGCCGACTCGCCTGGG
>CAUYQV010075919.1:0-14364 GCA_963574575.1 Galagoides demidoff | reverse complement strand
CCTATTTAATATGACCAGAAACAAAAGTATAAGACAATTACAATGCTTCACCCAGAAATGAATTCCATCTTTTAGTGCACAAAAAAATAAAATAAAATAAAAAATAAGCTACAGCCAACATGACACTGCTGATGTTTTTAAAGCAACAACCAAGACATATTACGAACTGTGCTCAAAATTTAGTTCAGTAAAGATTGGTCCAAGCGCTAGATGGGCTAAGTTTTCTTTTTTTTTTCCACCAGTATTTTTATTATCAAAAAGTTTTTGTTTTCTTGTACCTTTGAATTCCCCAAAGTTTTAATTGCCTTAATTTGGTGGTGTGTTAAATTGAAGAGACAAAGATGTTCTCCTTTGTTTTATACCATACAAAACTCTGCAAAGTATGTTTGTGAAAGATTGAACTAGAATAATGAAAGTTTGTTTGCAAACAAACAAAAGGTTTTTCTTTAATGAATGTAATGCACTTTTGTGGTACTCTTTAAACGGACAAAACAAAAATGACAAGTCAACTAAAAGCTTACAACCAGCTAGGTTTAACTGGCATAAAAATCATAAAGTGTATGACTTCAAACTCTGAGATGATCACATCTAGAAATCTGAAGCAATCCTTAATATTTCATTAAAAGTAATGCTCCTGCTCTACTACATTAATTCAACCTTAGAATTGAAAACTTAACAGTTATGTTCACTTCATTTACCATATATTTGTTAGAAAGGTACTTCAAACTGAAAAAAAAATAAATAGTTAGAACTTCTTATTTCATTAACCACAGAATCACAAGTTGTTTACCCTAAGCTGAGGGACTTACCCATACTCATGATGGAGTAATTTACAGCCTCTTGAAGCTTTTTTAAATGATTAGAATAATAACACCACATATATCTATGTGCTTTTAGACTTCTAAGTTTTTATGGTATGTATTTATGGATCTGAAATTTCAAGTGCCTTACCAACCACTACCTACCTAGAAAATAACCAACTAGAAATTCCAATTATCCACTTAATTTATTCTAGAGGTGATTCCTCCTGAGGGAGGGGGGAAATCATTCAAATAACTGATTTTCCTTAACTTTTATAGGCTGCCACAAAAATAATACAACCATTTCTTCTGAGTCTCAAAACACAAGTCTCCATCCCACCCCCAAAGTAACCACAATAAAAGTAGCCATTCTGAAGGCCCAAACCCACCTGCAAAGGTAAGAGTTGGAAGGAAGGAAAAGCTTGCCGTTAAAGGGTCCCTGAAGAGGATTCCGTTTTTCCCACCATCCTTTACTGAAGTCCGCACAAAGAGCATCCTCCCAAAAGGAGATCAGCTGGACAGACCACAGATTGCCAGGGTGTCTGCCTGGTAAACACAACTTCATGACTAATTCATGAATTCAAAAAACCACCACAGAAGACTCTAGCAGCACAAAGCCCAATTAACTCAAAATTAAACAGCACCCAGCACCTACAATGCAGCTCCAGCAAGCTAAGGACTTGGCTGCTGAGGGCGATGAGAGCTAAGGACGCTACCAGATGGGATACTTGGGAGGGAGAAGTACCAGGAAAAAACAACCTTGTGCACATCTTTCCATGCTGGGGCCCTGTGCTAACTTGGTAGAGTATTTTCAGCTGAGTTGCTTGGCAAGGTTTACCCTACCAACCAAGAATCTTTGTTGCCCCCAGACATTTCCAGTCTTTAAAGAAAATCTCTGGCTTTTCAAACCCACGTCTAGTTAGACTTCCAACCTGTGAGACAGTAAAGACTATAAAAGAACTTGAGCAAATTCCCTGAATGGCTGGCCCAGATGTGTTAGAGGAAGAAAGGTCCAGCCAAAGGAACCTCTTTCTAGAAGCATTTTGTGGGAACGGGTACAAGGAGCGAGGCAAGCAGTAAATGAACATGTGTATCATAAAGACATGTATCACCTTCCACTGCCATACTAGAGTCTGTGGACAAAATGGAAAAATTCTAGAGACCTGTGGTATAACAGTGTGAATATACTTAACATTACTGATGTGCACATTTAAGAATAGTTAAAATGGTAAATTTCATGTGTTTTTTACTACAACTTAAATTCCGTTTTTTTCTTTCTTTTTTTTTTTTTTAAGAGAGAGTCTAATTCTGTTGCACAGGATAAAGTACCATGACATCATAGCTCACAACGACCTCAAACTCTTGGGCTTCAATAATCCTCTTGCCTCAGCCTCCAGACAGCTGGGACTACAGGCACCCACTATGGCCCAGCTAGTTTTTTCTATTTTTCATAGAGACAGGGTCTCTCTGTTGCTCAGGTTGCTCTCCAACTCCTGCGCTCAAGCAATCCACCCGCCTTAGAATCCCAAAGGGCTAGGATTACAGGTGTGAGCCACCACACCCAGCTAAAAATATTTTTAATCAAAAAAGAAATATTCAGCAGAAGCAGCATCCCATACTTACCACAAGAGGTCCACATGATAGAGCTCAGATATTTACTCTGAGAGGTTCTACAGCACTTCTTTATGGACTGGACTGAAAATAAAGGGAATCAAGAGGAACACAGTGTTCTTGGCATCTTGTTCAAGACAAAGAGGGCAGATTAAGGCACTCACACCACGAACAGTTCCTTTTCCAGCTCAATAATGTGGTCATAGCATCAGAAGCATCTAGGATATCTATGTTGATTCTAAAGTCCTATGCAGGAATCCAAAGAGCTTGGGGGTCCCAAAGGTGAGAGTCCCCTCTTTTTACTGATGAGTCTGTCTTTAGGCTGTGGCTCCAAAGACCTGTCCAAGAAGAGGGTATTATGTATGTACATTCCTCCAGAACATTTGGAAGAAGGTGTCTGTCAGCAGACTTGTCAACTTGATCAGGATGATTTTCCACTGACTGTGAAAGTGCGGGAGAGGCTGTCCAGGTAAATCCCAGGTGAGCACAAAACCAGGTCCATGAGTAGAGACTTCATGAGTCAAATTTCACTCATTATAAGGGAGAACTTTTAAACGGTGATAGAGCTGCAACCATATTAGACCCCCTCCCTAAGCAGTGGATTATGTCACAAGGAATGTTGGAGTAAAGGGCATAGGTTCTTCTCAACTCAAATTTTTATGGTATTTTAGCCTAAGAATATGTTTGGCTATAAATAAGAAAAAACCCAAACACTTTTTATCTTCTCACTCCACCACCCTTGGCATGCTAACTTTCATCTTCATGTTTGTTGCCTCTTGGTCGCGAGATGCATGGATATCCTACCTGCAGGCTCATGCCCATGTTGGAATCAAAAGCAGCTGAAAACAGAATGCAGAAGCTCCTGAGTCAGGAAAGAAAAATTTTCCTAGAAAGCCTCACCAGACTTCCACTTATTTTTAATTGGCTAGAACATGTCACATGAAGACCAGAGTTTCTCAGCCTCAGCACCACTGACATTTGGACCAGGTAAATTTTTTTACCTGTGCATTACAAGATATTTTCATCTGTGCATAAAACTATGGCAACCCCATCCTCTACCCAGTAGAGGCCAATAGCCTATGGGCAATCCTATGCCCAGTTGTGACAATAAAAAATGTCTGTTGCCAGGACAGCCATAGTGGCTCATACCTAAAATCCCAGCACTTTGGGAGCTTGAGACAGGAGGATCAGTTGAGGCCAGGAATTTGAAATCAGCCTGCACAACGTAATAAGACCCCATCTCTACAAAAAAAATTAAAGACCTGGCTAGTAGGCATGGCGGCGTGCCTGTAGTTTCAGCTACTGGGGAGGCTAAAGCAGGAGGATCACTTGATTCCAGGAGTTCAAGGATGCAATAGGCTATGATGACTCCACTGTACGCTAGCCCATGTGACAAAGTAAGACCCTGTCTCCAAATAAACCAAACAAACCTGACTCTAGTCATTACCAAATGTCCACTTGTCCACTGCAAGGCAAAACTGTCCCTGGTTGAAAACTGCTCAGACTAATCCCCACTCCAAAAGCTAAGATGAAGAGAACAGTGAATGGGTAGGGTCAGTCAAGCTACAGTGTCTGCAGCAAATTCTCTATACTTATTTCTTAAATATATCTTAATGAACTTACTTGCTATGATGCTAAGTACAGTGAAGAATTTATGAGAAGCAAACAAACTACCTCCCTCTTAGGAGTACTGACAAACTTTGGAGAATCAGGATTGATGTACAAAAAAAAATCAGAAAAAAATCAATTGTACAAGGCTAGCTAAGCCACAGAGGTAAGCAGGACATCCTCCAGTTGGTTCCAATCAGGAAGGATAAAAACACAAAAGAATGTAGCCTGGAGTCCTTAATGAAAATATCACTTCAGAAACAGCACTTATATTCGAAGATCAAAAATATTCAGAAAGGTGGCAGGAATGAAAGAAAACAATATATACAAAGATCAGAAAACAAGCATGTTTAAAAGCTCAGGATCTACTCTCCACCAAACCCAGATTCTGTCAGAACCTGAGACTTTGAAACCATCATTTAACCAGTCTGTACCTCAGTTTTATCATCTAAATAATGGGCATAATAACAACTTCTATCTACTAGGATTATTGAGAGGAGAAAATGAAAGCAGTTCAATTATAAGAACATCTAACACACAGTAAAGAATCAGTTGGTAGCTTCTATTATTATTATTAGAGAGTTAAATATTATTTAACATTGTAATAACAACTCAGGAAGAGAGGTCATATGTCAGGACACAGAGGACACTTGCTAGAGTCCTGACAGAACAGCCAGAAACTACACGGGGTGGGGAAAGCCAGGCTCCTGATGGTCACAAGGTACTGGCTGATATCCAGACAGGATGGCAAGAGAAACCCTGCAGAAGCACCATCCACAACTACCAGAAAGCGGTGGCAGGAGGAATTAGCTGGAACCTGTGGATGAAATCACGTGATCTTCAAGGCATGATCAGGCAGTATTATAAAACAACTCGGAAATTATAAAGGGATTTTAGCTTACAAAGCAGTCCTCATTCCTACATATACTATCAGATCAATATAGATGTAACATGACTGTCCAAAGGTTGGACAAGCTATTCTAGCAAGACAGAGCTCTATTAATCATTTGAAAAGTCACTGCTAAACAAAGTTAAACAGTGGAAAGAAATGGGAAATACGAGACTCACCTTCTATTAGCACAAGAGACACTGGGATGAACCAGAGAATGATTAATGTCTTATCTTTAATAGGCATGGAAAAAATAAACCGTAAAAAAAAAAACATTCACCAATCTGTGCGTTCATAGTAGGCCACTAATGGGCCTCTGAGTACCAAGTTCCCAGCTTCTGGGTCCCAAGTCTTTTATAATCAAAAAAGAAAGGATAAACACCACAAAAAATGTATCAATTCTTCCTAATATCCCGTCATTCCCATCAGAGTTTCTTGAGTAGTTAACCCACATGGCTCCCCCACTGGGTTATACACATCAATCTTACACTAAGTTCCAGAAACATACAATGAAAGTTTGAACATACCTTGAAGTTTGAAGGTATGTTCCCTGTCCCCACCCCTCAAAAAAAAAATTACAAAGTACCCAGCAAGTACCTGAAAACAACAAAGGAAGAGAGCAAGATGACCAGATCAGTGTCCCCCATCACATCATGTTACTGGACCAAGAGGGTCCAGTCATCTGTCACTGCCAGTCATTATGCAGAGACAGGGACAGGTCCACTAAACTTTCTCAGAAGGTTGGTGATTCCAGAGAACAGTGAAAGTAGTATCTCTAAGACTGTTCTGCTCTTCCATTTTTAAAATATAGTTGGGGGTTTTTTGTTTATTTATTTGTTTTTTGCAGTTTTTGGCTGGAGCTGGGTTTGAACCTGCCACCTCTGGCATATGGGGCCGGCGTCCTACTCCTTTGAGCCACAAGTGCCACCTAAAATATAGTTTTATATATAAAAGTTTAAAGACTACATTAACCCTTATTTTAAATAATAATTAGTATAACTAAGTGACTTATTATAATATTTTAATTTAAAAGTTAATCTCTTAAATCGATGCACTTAAACTACTCAAGATAGACATCTATAGGGTTAGAGCTCAATTTACAAATCAGTAAAAATGAAGAATAAGAGGTAAAGGTCACTTAAAACCTAAAGCAACCAGATCAGCTGTGCCATGTTGTCCCTAGCCTGACTGACTCCATCTTATTCTCACTATACATGCTTACAAACGGTTTACTGACTCACTTATCTAATTGCTGTGATCTAGGGTCATTTATGTAGTAATTTATAGACGAATGTATTTTTACCATATCATATATATGCTTCCAACTTCTATAAAAATTCACATTATACAACACTTTCCTTTTTTTTGAGACAGAGCCTCAAGCTGTCACCCTGGGTACAGTGCTATGGCATCACAGTTCACAGCAACCTCCAACTCCTGGGCTCAAGCGATTTTCCTGCCTCCACCTCCCAAGTAGCTGGGACTACATGCGCCCGCCACAATGCCTGGCTATTTTTTGGTTGCAGCCGTCATTGTGGTTTGGCAGGCCCAGGCTAGATTGGAACTGGCCAGCTTAGGTGTATGTGGCTGGCGTCTTAGCTGCTTGAGCCACAGGTGCCGAGCCAAAACATTCTCCCAGACATTCAGCCACTGTTGGCTTTTGAGAAATAGTGAACATCAACAAAAAACTGATATGCTTATAGTAAAAACCTATGCCATGAAAATAGTGAATAAGAAAAAATCCATTTACAAAAGTAGCAATTAAGTATAAACCTTTTATTAGAGCCAAGAGTTGTGAAAACAATTTATCACTGGCAATTTGTTCTCTGCATTTTACTAGGGAAAGGCTACTCACCCTTTCAATCAAACACAACAGAATTAACAATATCTCTGTTCAATAGAAATAGAGTGGGAGTTGTGTATTTAAGGTTTTTTTTTTTTGAGACAGAGGCTCAAGCTGTCCACCTGGGTAGAGTGCTGTGACATCACAGCTCACAGCAACCTCCAACTCCTGGGCTCAAGCGAGTCTCCTGCCTGTGCCTCCCAAGTAGCTGGGACCACAGGCGCCCGCCACAACATCTAGCTGGTTTTTTTTTTTTTTTTTTTTTGGTTGCAGCCATCATTGTTGTTTGGTGGGCCTGGGCTGGATTTGAACCCACAACCTTAGGTGTATGTGGCTGGCACCTTAGCCACTTGAACCACAGACACCAAGCCTGTATTTAAGTTTAAATTTTCTTGTAGCCACATTTTAAAGAAAAGATGAAATTAACTTTAAGAATATTTTATTTAACCTCATAAATCCAAAACTAATCCTTTAAACATGTAACCAATATTAAAAAATTACTAATGAGACATTTTATATCCTTTCTTTCATGGTTAAGTCTTTGAAATCCAGGGTGCACTTTACACTTACAGCACATCTCAATTCGGGCTAGCACATTTCAAGTGCTCAGTAGGTACCTGTGACTAGCAGCCACCATACAGAGCCACACATATCTAGACCCTTAGTGTTACAACACGCATACAACACCCCTTTAATAATTTGTTCCACGTTTCTATAATGATCTAAAAGGGAATGCTCTACTCTCATTTCTATGCTTATACACTCCTGGGATAGGATTGCAGGGACACCAAACCGTGCATGCCTGAAATTCTGCCATTGTAGCTTCTACTTTATTCTTTAAATACAGTGTGCTTTAGAGTTGTGTTTAAACAAAAACACCCCTGAGGCAGGGTGCGGTAGCTCACACCTGTAATCCTAGCATGCTGGATTCGTGATGAGCGTGCTACTCATTCGTGATGAGAGTAGATGGCTTGAGCTCAGAAATTTATGACCAGCCTGAGCAAGAGTGAGATCCCCATCTCTACTCAAAATAGAAAAACTAACCGGGTGTGGTGGCAGATGCCTGTAGTCTTAGCTACTAGGGAGGCTGAGACAGGAGGATCACTTGAACCCAAGAGTGGAGAGATTGCTGCGAGCTACAATGATGCCATGGCACTCTACCTCTACCCAGGACAATGAAGTAAGACTCTGTCTCAAAATTAAAAAAAAAAAAATGCCCCTGAAAGGGCGAACACTCCAATATGTGGCTCTCATTAAACCTTAGGTTGATAACACACGCATAGGGAGACAGCAGGGGCACAGAAGACAAAATCAGATGGCTAACTTTTGGCACATCTTACCATAAAAGTCCCTGCTCCGAATTCTCTTTCTTCTCAAGAACCTGTAGGAGAGTGGGCACGGTAGCTCATACCTGTAATTCTAGCACTCTAGGAGGCCTAGGAGGGTGGATAGCTTGAGCACACAGGTTCAAGACCAGCTTGAGCAAAAAGTGAGACTCCATCTCTACTAAAAATAGAAAAAACTGAGGCAAGAGGATTGCTTGAACCCAAGAGTTAGAGGTTGCTTGAGCTATGACACCACAGCACTCTACCCAGGGTGACAGCTTGAGACTCTGTCTCCAAAAAAAAAGGAACCTGAAGGAACTATTTCAGTAGCTCCTTGTCAGGAATAATAACTATTAAAAGAAAAACAAAAAAGGGCTCCGCACCTGTGGCTCAAGTGGCTAAGATGCCAGCCACATACACCTTAGCTGGCGGCTTCAAATCCAGCCCAAGCCCACCAAACAACAATGATGGCTGCAACCAAAAAATAGCAGGGCATTGTGGCAGGTGCCCATTGTCCCAGCTACTTGGGAGACGGGAGAGAATTGCTTGAGCCCAGGAGCTAGAGGTTGCTGCGAGCTGTGATGTCTCAGACCTCTACTCAAGGTGACAGCTTGAGGCTCTGTCTTTAAAAAACAAAAAAGAAAACTCCTGGGGGCCAGGGATGGTGGCTCACACCTGTAATCCTAGCACTCAGGCAGTCTGAGGTGGGTGGATTGCTTGAGCTCACAGGTCAAGATCAGCCTAAGAAAAAGTAAGATCCCATCTCTAATAAAAATAGAGACTTAGGCAAGAGGATTGCTTGAGGCCAAGAGTTGGAGGTTGTTGTGAGCTAGCTATGATGCACAGCACGCTAACCAGGGTGATAGCTAGAGACTCTGTGTCAAAAAAAAAAGAAAAAGAAAGAAATTCCTAGGGCTTATCTGATTTTCAACCTAAAGCCCTAAGGCAAATATTGCAGACTCAAATGCCCCCAGGAGCAAGGTGGGCCACACTTGGCAAGAAGGGGAAAGATAAGCCTGCGTCTGTCCAATGGGGCAGTCTTGACCACAGGCCTGAAAGCCCCTGAGAATCTGGCCCCAGTGCTGCCAGGTCATCTGATTCTCAGAACTCACAGATCTGGATTTTCAGGTTCATCACCTGATTTTTAACTGGTAGCAACTCACAATGTTGGTAAATAACCATATACCTGTACAACTCAGTAGGAAGTGACTACAGATTGCAAACTCTGGTATTTAAGGGACACAACCAAAAGACTAAGAGTGGGCCTAGATCTTGCAGGGAGTTAACACTGTATCTGCTTTTAGCGGCCACACTATGGAGGAGCCCAAACCAGGTCTGCTGCGCCCTGAGACCAAGAGGAGTCGGGAAGACCTGAAAAGCCAAGGCAGCTTTCTGCCATGGTGCTGGTCCCCTCGGGCATTTTCATCTACAAAATGAGGTGCTGGTTTGGGTCAGGGCAGCACTAAGAAGGCAGGATCTTAGGTAAACTGGAGGACATCTGCCTATGGAAAAGGGCCCACTGTCTGTCAGGTCACTGGCAGTGAATGTAGACCTGGCAGGGCAGGGGCTAACCATTTCTTGACAAAGAGTAGGCAAAAATATAGATACATCTTGTTAGAAAATTTCCTAATCATTAATTTTAGAAATTCCAATCATATTTCCAACACCTATGGGAGCCAAATTTGGCCCATAAGGCCACCTGTCTGTGACCCCTGGATCAAAATATCTCCCAGCTCCTCCTATACCCCTATCATCTCCCCAAGCATGTGCTCTCAGTTCTCTTTATGCAACCTAAGTTCTAATGTCAGCCTCATATTAGAGTGTTAGCCCTTTCAGGGGCTTTCTTTTTGAGACAGTATCTCACTGTCGCCTTGGGTAGACTGCTATGTTATCATCGTAGCTCACAGCCACCTCTACTTCCTTAAACCTGAACAGCACAGTCTGAAATAATTGCATCTCATTCAATGTTGCTTAGTTATAACACTGATGAGGCTAAAAAAAAAAAAATTCCCCCATGTAGGGCCACTGTCTGCATGGAGCTGCACATTCTCCCCAGGTCTGCACGGCTTCTCTTCAGGTATTCCAGCTGCTTCCCACATCCCACAGTTGCGCACATCAGGGAAATCTCCATGCCTAAATGGTCCCAGTATGGGTATGTATGTGTGTGACTGCACCTTCAACGGGACAGTGTCCTGTCAAGGCCTGGTCCTGCCTTGCACCCTGAGCGGCCAGGAGAGGTGCCAGCTACCCTAACCCTAAACTGAAATAAGCAACTGGGGAAAGAATGAATGAGTGAATACAAATTATTGTCAAATAAAAATCTGTGAAATATATACTAAGCATACAAATGCACAACAATAAATGATGCAGTAAAAAAGTGCTTAGCAAGCCCACTACATTGTTCTTGTCTGGTTTTCAGCTGCATGACAGTAGGAGAGATCCTTACAATTTCCAATTTGCAAACATTTATTCCTTGATTGAACCTACCACCACAACCGCAGTCACTTCTGATTCACCAAAAATTAGGTAAATAATTATCTTACTTATTTTTATTAATCTTTCTTAAATGTACACATAACTCACATTTATTTCAATGTTTAACATTAGAAGTACTTTTTAGGTCTTTAGATAGAAGTTAGGGGATGTTTTTATGACTATATGACTAGAAATAGCAGTCGGAACTTAACTCATTTATATCAATTTTCCTACAGTAAAATTAGTTCACTTATGTGATGTTTCTCTTAAAGTCACAATTTCCAAGAACCTATCAATAACATTTAGTGAAGACCTACTGGACGTTCTCATGACTTCACTGCAGCCTTAAGTGAACACCCTTTTCTCTACCTGTAAGCTCCCTAAGAGGTGCTAATGATTGCAGGAGACCAAGAGTAAGTGAAACATGATACCCTGGATTGGGATGTGGAATAGAAAAAACACGTAAGTGGAAAAACTGGTAAAAATCCACATGAAGTCTATGATTTGGTCAGTGGTATAATACCAATGTTAAAATCTTGGTTTTGCTCAATTTAACACAGTTAAATAAGATGTGAGCATTAGGAAAAGCTGGGTAAAGGGTACATGGGAACTCTCTAAACTATCTTTGCCATTCTTCCATATATCTAAAATAATTCTCAAATGGCTTTAAAAAAAATCATAGAACCACACCCTACTCAAAACTATGAATTTTACAGTATGCTAATTTTTAAATGAAATGTTTTTACCACTCGATAGTAAGTAGAAGTATGTATTGCTCTGCACTTTTCTTCATTTTGATCAACTATGAGACTAAGAGAACCCAGAATGCACCAAAGTAGGTTCCTTCTTTTGCTTTACAGTTTATGTGCAATAATGAGGGGAGAAACAAAATCAATGGACTTTTACTTTTTTTTTTTGAGACAGAGCCTCAAGCTGTCCCCCTGGGTAGAGTGCTGTGACATCACAGCTCACAGAAACTTCCAACTCCTGGACTCAAGCGAGTCTCCTGCCTCAGCCTCCCAAGTAGCTGGGACCACAGGCGCCCGCCATAACGCCTGGCTATTTTTTGGTTGCAGCCTTCATTG
Organism: Galagoides demidoff; assembly: GCA_963574575.1. Classification (NCBI taxonomy): domain Eukaryota; kingdom Metazoa; phylum Chordata; class Mammalia; order Primates; family Galagidae; genus Galagoides; species Galagoides demidoff. The sequence goes on along the minus strand of CAUYQV010075919.1, from coordinate 2,728 downwards.
TTGTTTGGCGGGCCGGGGTTGGATTTGAACCCGCCACCTTAGGTGTATGTGGCTGGCACCTTAGCCACTTGATCCACAGGTGCCAAGCCTCAGTGGACTTTTAGTAAAATATCAAATGGCTAAATTTAGATAATTGCGATTTGACTTTAACTGAGAAGTTGCCAATCACTCAATAAATGGCTTTTTGCCTTAGAACAGCGGTTCTTAACCTCTGGGTCGTGACCCCCTTTTAACAATGAAAGTACACTGAGGCATTAGGAAGGTTGAGAACCACTCAACCTTAGAATATAAATTAGCTTACATTTGGAGAACTAGAGATATTATTTCCCAAACAAGAGAGGCAGAACTAAAGTAGTAAACACAAAAGCTTTGGCGTGGAATACTGCAAAACTGCACAATAGGCAGATATCAGTACCTCTTAAAGGAGACTAGTGACATAAACAATGTACAGTCTATTCAGATCACCCAGCATCTGAAACAGCATATTAAGTCACCGTATCCTGACATCATCACATTTCTAACCAGCCCCCTTAAATCCTTTTTGTTTTTGTAATTAGGCAAGATACACATAAATAAGCTGACACATTTCCAAAGGTACATAGAAAGAGCCATTCAATGAACAGGACTTGCTTAAATCAAACAGCATGAAAAGCTGTAGGAACTCCTCTCTATTTGCAGTCTGTCTGCCATGCCTATTATTATGGTCTTAAATCAATTTGACATATAAAATAAATATGCTTTAAAAGAAAACATGAAATAAAATAATTAGCTTTATTACTGCTTTGTGGCAAGAAGATTTATAATGACTTTACACCAAAAGAAGGCCCAGAGCGAAAAACAGTCATTTTTCTTTTTAACAAATAATTATAAAGCTCTACCATGACACAAACTATGTTCTAGGCCCTAGGAATAAACAGTGAGCAAAACAAAGGCCCCTGGCCTCATGGAACTTATATTCTAGTAAAAAAGAGAAAAGGCAAGGAGCAAGATAAATAAATAAAATATACACTCTGTTAGATTATGCTAACTGCTACAAAATCATACATTAGGCAAAGACACCAGAACACCTAGGGAGAAGTGTTAAAAGTTACAATGGGGGCTCGGCTCAAGCCTGTGGCTCAAGTGGCTAAGGTGCCAGCCACATACACCTAAGGTGGCAGGTTCGAATCCAACCCAGGCCCACCAAACAATGATGGCTGCAACCAAAAAATATCCAGGAGTTGTGGTGGGTGCCTGTGATCCCAGCTACTTGGGAGGCAGAGGCAGGAGACTCGCTTGAGCCCAGGAGTTGGAGGTTGCTGTGAGCTGTGATGCCACGGCACTCTACCCAGGGGAATAGCTTGAGGCTCTGTCTCAAAAAAAAAAAAAAAGTTACAATGGGTATACACAGAACCCATTGAAGAACTGAGAAAAGTGAGGGAGCCATCCACGTGGACACAGGGCGCAGGGTAGAAGTAAAAGGGAATTCCAGGAAAAGTAAAGAACAAATGCAAAAGCTCTGAAGTGGAGGCAGGCCAAGACTGTTTTGACAAAAACAAGAACAGAGTGGAGGAAATGCAGGAAGCAAATGGACGGGAAGTGGGCAAGGAGTCAGAAGGTAAAGGAGGGCTCAGGCACACAGTATTGTGTTGGTCACAGCCCTCACTTTGGAGCGACATAATCTAAGCACTCTGGTAACAGACTGAAGGAAATTAGGCCAGAAGCAGAAAGCAGGTAGACTCTCCATTAATCCAGATGAAAATGATGGGGGCTCAGACAAGCTCAGGTGATAAGAAATTAACAATGAATATATTTTGACAGTAGAGACCACAGGATTTGCTGATGAGGTATGTGAGAAAGAGAACTCAAAAAGGATTCCAACTGTCTGCTAAGTAAGTGGAAGAACGAGATGCTGTTAACTGAGATGGGAAAGACTGTGAGGTAGCAGATTGAAGGTGAGTGGAGAAGGACCTCCCTTTTGGACATGTTATGTTATGTTTGGAATGTCTATTAGACACATCCCAGTCTAACAGAGATGTCTAGCAAGTGGCCAAAGAAAGTAGTTCAGAGGCCAGGCACAGTGGCTCACATCTGTAATCCCAGCATTCTGGGAAGCTAAAGGGAGAGGATCACTTGAGATCAGGAATTTAGAACCAGCCCGAGCAAGAGGTCTACCAAAAATAGAAAAACATTAACTGGATGTGGTGACATGTAGTCCCAGCTACTAAGAAAGCAAAAGTAGGAGGATCACTTGAGCCCAGAAGTTGGAGGTTGTAGTGAGCTATGATGGAGCCAATGTATTCTACCCGGGGCAACAAGAGTGAGACTCCCATCTCTCTCAATCAGTCAATCAATCAATCAATAGATAAAAAATAAAGGTGTTCAAGGGAAAGAGTCAGCCTACAGATATAAATGTAGAGTCCTCCTCCTAAGGATATTTGAAGAATGTGCATAGATAAACAAGTACCTTGAGGAACAACCGAAAAAGAAGACTGATAAAGGCTCACAAGAGAAGAAAAAGGGACACCATGAGGGGCGTGTCTAGGCAGTCACGTGAAGAACGTATTTCTTTTTTGTTTGTTTGTTTGTTTGTTTGTTTGTTTGTTTGTTTTTGAGACAGAGCCTCAAGCTGTCCCCCTGGGTAGAGTGCCATGGCATCACAGCTCACAGCAACCTCCAACTCCTGGGCTCAAGCGAGTCTCCTGCCTCAGCCTCCCAAGTAGCTGGGACTACAGGCGCCCACCACAAC
>CAUYQV010075918.1:0-32930 GCA_963574575.1 Galagoides demidoff | reverse complement strand
CTGTGGTCCCAGCTACTTGGGAGGCGGAGGCAGGAGACTCGCTTGAGCCCAGGAGTTGGAGGTTGCTATGAGCTATGATGCCATGGCACTCTACCCAGGGGGATAGCTTGAGGCTCTGTCTCAAAAAAAAAAAAAAAAAAGCTGTGGTCCAAACATGCATACACTCTAATATTTTGGAAAAAATATCTATCTTAAAAAAAAAAAAACTGTTATCACTTTGTTTGTTTTTGAGACTTAGCCTCATTCAGTTGCCCTGGAGTTGAATACACTGGTGCCCTAGCTCACAGCAACCTCAAAGTCTTGGGCTCAAGTGATCCTCTTGCTCAGCCTCCCAAGTAGGTGGGACTACAGGGACCCATCATGACATCTGGCTGATTTTTCTATTTTTTTTTTTTTTTTGAGACAGAGCCTCAAGCTGTCCCCCTGGGTAGAGTGCTATGACATCACAGCTCACAGCAACCTCCAACTCCTGGGCTTAAGCGAGTCTCCTGCCTCAGCCTCCCAAGTAGCTGGGACTACAGGCGCCCACCACAACACCCGGCTATTTTTTTTTTTTTTTTTTGGTTGCAGCCGTCATTGTTGTTTGGCGGACCTGGGCTGGATTAGAACCCGCCACCTTAGATGTATGTGGCTGGCGCCTTAGCCACTTGAGCCAGAGGCGTTGAGCCTGATTGTTCTATTTTTAGGAGAGACTGTCTCCCTCTGGCTCAGGATGGTTTTGAACTCCTGATCTCAAGCAATCTACCTGCATCAGCCTCCCAGAGTGCTGGGATTACAGGTGTGGGCACTGAGCCTGGCCTCAAAGTCTGTTCTTGAAGGTCTGCCTTGAACAGCTTGGATGATGAGCCCTTGAGCAGGGCCTTGATTTCTTCTTCTTCTTCTGTGACTTGTCCCTCTTAGAAGATACAGTTCAGTCTCCTCATTTTCTTTGATGGCTTTGTCATATTCTCAGCCTTGCAATTCTGTTCCTCTTTCCTCTCTTTGGACATTCCCTTTCAGATGTCACCTACCTTCTTGGAAAGATCTGTGATACTGATGCCAGGGTGGTCTGACTTGATCTCTTGACTGGTGTTTTGCTGCAGCATGTACACAGGCCCTGTGGGGGCATCAAGGCCTTTGCCCTTCTTCACTGCCACAGGCTTCTTGTGACTCTCGAGATCCTAGGCCATCTTGCCCTTTTTGAGCTGTTTTCATTTCTTCCATCCCAATTGCCACCCTCATTACTAGCGGAGCTGGCAGCAGAACTGTTGCCATTTATTCCTCCTCTTCGCCTGGGTTGTATGAGTCATCAGTTTTTCCTCCTGAGCTCAAGGGATTCTCCTGCCTCAGCCTCCTAAAATGCTGGGATTATGCTATTGCAGGCATATTGAGTGTCCTGCTTGGTCTCAATTTCAAAATGAAAGGAATGAGTGGTGGTGGTGCCATGGACAAAGGTGACAAGGGAGATCTCCTGGAGAAGGATGGCTTATGGATAAAGCCTTGCTCTGGGCTTGGCACCTGTAGCTAGGGCACCAGCCACATACACCGGAGCTGGTGGGTTGGAATCCAACCTGGGCCTGCCAAACAACGACAACTACAACCAAGAAGTAGCCGGGTATTGTAGTGAGTGTCTGTAGTCCCAGCTACTTGGGAGGCTGAGGCAAAAGAATCGCTTAAGTCCAAGAGTTTGAGGTTGCTGTGAGCTGTGACCCCAAGGCACTCTGCCCAGTGCAACATAGTGAGAGTCTGTCTCAATTAAAAAAAAAAAAATCCTTGCTCCAATAGGTACAGCAGCTCTGAGCTCACTTTGTAGGGACAGGTTATATACTGTACCCAGAGTGCCCTTGGAAGTTGCTCAGGACTGTGATCCTGCAGTTCACCTGTGCTTTCATGTCCTAGTTGACCATCACAGCAGAATCCTGACATACTGTTGGTGAACCGCACCCCTCAAAGCATTTCTCTACCTCTTCCTTATTGATTTTCAGAGTCAAGGAGATGTCTTCATCCTTGGAGAAGAGGAGGATGAGGAAATGGTAATGGGTTTGGCCAGTGTTGCCATATGGGATGGTACTTTGGCAAATCTGTCTGGCTTCACATGACTCCTGTACCTGCAGAAGACATCTGGAGGACATTGTCAAAGGACAGATCTTTAAAAAGAGCTGTCTGCCTCAGACACTGAGAGGCAGCTGGCAGGCGCTGGTCAGCAGGGACCACAACCACTGTAGAGGGACTGATGGAATGCAGTGGAGGGTGAAACTATTTTTAGAGTGTAGCAGGTTGTTTCAGTAGCTTCTTCAAGTTATAGCAGGAGTTTCAGCAGCCAAGCTTGCAGAGAAGTATATTTAGAGCAATGTTACATGACCCAGATCTTTTCTCCCTAGCTTCTTTTTTTTTTTTTTTTTTTTTTGAGACAGAGCCTCAAGCTGTTGCCGAGGCATCACAGTTCACAGTAACCTCCAACTCCTGGGCTCAAGCAATTCTCCTGCCTTCGTCTCCCAAGTAGCTGGGACTACACGCACTGGCCACAATGCCGGCTATTTTTTGGTTGCACCAGCTGTTGTTGTTTGGTGTGCCCAGGCTGGATTCGAACCCACCAGCTCAGATGTATGTGGTTGGTGCCTTAGTGGCTTGAGCCACAGGCACCGAGCCTCTCCCTAAGCTTCTTGAGAGAAGATATGTCAAGAATGTCCCAATTCCAGCTCGGCACCCATAGCACAGTGGTGACTGTGCCAACCACATATATTGAAGTTGGTGGGTTTGAACCCGGCCCAGAGCAGCTAAACAATGACAACTGCAAGTAAAAATAGCCAGGCATTGTGGCAGGTGCCTGTAGTCCCAGCTACTTGGGAGGCTGAGGCAAGAGAATTGCTTAAGCCCAAGAGTTGCTATGAGCTGTGACACCACAGCACTCTACCAAGGGCGACATAGTGAGAGACTCTGTCTCAAAAAAAAAACAAAAACAAAAAACTTCTTAATTCTTATGATCAACTTTCACAATAGCTTGGAGATGGGAAGTGTGAAAAAGGAAGGTGGTAAGACAGAGTGTCGGCTTGGCGCCTGTGGCTCAAGTGGCTAAGGCGCCAGCCACATACACCTAAGGCGGCAGGTTTGAATCCAGCCTGGGATGCCAAAAACAACAATGACAGCTGCAACCAAAAAATAGCTGGGCATTGTGGCGGGCGCCTGTGGTCCCAGCTACTTGGGAGGTGGAGGCAGGAGACTTGCTTGAGCCCAGGAGTTGGAGGTTGCTGTGAGCTGTGATGCCAGGGCACTCTACCCAGGGGGATAGCTTGAGGCTCTGTCTCAAAAAAAAAAGAAGATAGAGTGTCAGTAAGCATCTATTTCTGTGTTCCTGGGTCAGTTATAAGAAAATAGGAAGGCCAGGTGGTGCCTGTGGCTGAAGGAATAGGGCACCACTGGCCCCATATGCTGAGGGTGGCGGGTTCAAACCCAGCCTCGGCCAAAAACTGCAGAAAAAAAAAAAAAGAACCTAGGAACATAGGAAGGCTGAGTGTAGTGGCTCACTCCTGTTATCCCAGCACTCTGGGAGGCCAAGGCAAATTGACTGCTTCTGCTCAGGAGTTCAAGACCAGCCTGAGCAAGAGTGAGATCCTATCTCTCCTAAAAATAGAAAAACTAGGCTGGGTGCCTATGGCTCAAGTGGCTAAGGTGCCAGCCACGTACACCTAAGGTGGTGGGTTCGAATCCAGCCTGGACCTGCCAAAACAACAATGACGGCTGCAACCAAAAAATTGCCAGGCGTTGTGGCGGGCACCTGTGGTCCCAGCTACTTGGGAGGCTAAGGCAGAAAACTTGCTTGAGCCCAGGAGTTGGAGGTTGCTGGGAGCTGTGATGCCATGGCACTCTACCCAGGGGGATAGCTTGAGGCTCTGTCTCAAAGAAAAAAAAAAAAAACTAGCTGGGTGTTTTGGCACAAGATTGTAGTCCCACCTACTTAGGAGGCTAAGGCAAGAGAACTGCTTGAACCCGGAAGCTGGAGGTTGCTGTGAGCTATTATGATGCCATGGCACTCTACCCAGGCCAGGCACAGTGAGACTTTGTGTTACCCTCAACCTCCCAATTAGTTGGGACTACAGGCTCTCACCACAACCTCTGGCTGTTTTCCTGTTTCAGTTGTCATTGTTGCTTAGCTGGCCTGGGCTAGGTTCGAACCCGCCAGCTTCGGTATATGTGGGTGGCACAGTAATCACTGTCCTACGGGTGCTGAGCCATAGAAAAAAATTTTTTGAAAAAGAATATAGGAAGTTGGGCAGTGCCTGTGGCTCAAAGGAGGAAGGCACCAGCCCCATATGCTGTAGGTGGCAGGTTCAAATCCAGCCCTGGCCAAAAAAAAGAATATAGGAAACTATGGTATTAACTAAGAAATCTTCTGTGTGCTCCCTCCTTATTTTGTACTTGAGGTAGAGTCTCACTATGTCGCTCTTGAAAGAGTGCTGTGGCATCACAACTCAACAGCAACCTCAAACTCTTGGGCTCAAGTGACTCTCTTGCCTCAACTTCCCAAGTAGCTGGGATGACAGGCATCTGCCAAGATGCTCAGCTATTTTTTTATTTTAAAGACAGAGTCTCACTTTGTTGCCCTTGGTAGAGTGCCCTGGCATCACAGCTCACAGCAACCTCTAGCCCTTGGGCTTAGGTGATTCTCTTGCCTCAGCCTCCTGAGAAGCTGGGACTATGGGACTACAGGTGCCCGCCACAGCGCCCAGCTAGTTTTTTGTTGCAGCTTGGCCAGGGCTGGGTTTGAGCCCGCCACCCTTGGTATATGGGGCTAGAGCCCTACTCACTGAGCCATAGGTACTGCTCCCCGACCGGCTATTTTTTAATATGAAGTCTCGCTCTGACTCAGGCTGATCTCAATCTTGTGAGCTCAGATGATCCACCTGCCCCAACCTCTCGGGGTGCTAGGATTACAGGCGTGTGCCACTGAGCCCAGCCTCTGGTGTCCATTTTTAACAATGGTATTGGTACCTCCAGGCCAAAGAGGTACCTTAGGTGATTCTCTTGCCTTGACTCTTACATAGGATTTTTAGTATCAGATCATCACAGTCCTTGAAAATATTAGGTGAGAAACACATCAAATTTTTATGTTAATTTAGGAAGGACTGATCCTTTCAAACTCAAGATTCCCACTGCTGATAAGTAACTAACGCTGCAGGTGAACCTTATTCGTTAATCTTAGGCTGACAGGCAGGAAACATTGGTACTTCAGGGCAGCCACCTCCCCTCTCAGACTCCACTGTCCACTGGCCAGAACCTCCCCTGGGCTTGAGGGGTAACTAGGGTAAACACAGAATGCCTGTGTCCTGAGCCCCCTCACCTGGTCACTCACACCTTCCTTATGCTCTGTGAGTTAAAAAAAGAAATTAAGTATAGGATATTAAGCTATAAACGTTTTGAAGTCAACGAAGGAGTCTTTTCTTTTCTTTTTCTTTTTTTTGAGACAGAGTCTCTAGCTGTCACCCTGGATAGAGTGCCATGGCATCACAGCTCACAGTGTTGCAGGAAGACAAGGCCCAATGGAGAGAAAGAGCACCCAAACACCACATTTAGAAGCAGAAGGGCTTTATTTACCAGTTGAGAGATTATACAAAGAAGGATTCCAAATGGCTGTGCTCCCTGACTGGCTTGGTCTCTCTCTTTTTATTGACAGTCAAAAAGTTCCACCCCACAGGTACTCTTCTCATTGGCCAGTTTGAATCAAGCGGGAGATGCTATTCCAGCCCCTACAGAACTATAGGAAGTTAAGTTTACAAATTCCCAATGTAGCAGGAAACCAACGCAGACAGAAGACTCCAGGCACCAGTTGGAAGAGGAAGCAGCTTTATTTCTCCGGCCGGGGGTACTCGGCAGACTAGTGTCTCAAAAAACGAGCCCACCCCTCCTGAACCTGAATCTTCTATCTTTCTTTTATACATTTTTCAGGGCTGGGGAGCACATGAGAGTCATAAAACTGTGAGAGACGTGACAGTCGTGAAGGTCTCAGGACTCAAGGGGAAGGTCAGATTGGCCCACGCCCTTGAGACCGGTTGGGCTACCCACCCTCAAAGGCAACAGAAGTCAAAGGAAGTTACAAGGTTACAGTCTAAGCCCAGCACATGTCAAGGGAGGGGCATATAGATAACAGAGACACCTTTGGCCTGGCTAATACAGGGTGGCTGGGACAGATCTTTAGCCCTGGTTTTTCTTTTTCTTTTTTTTTTTTTTTTGCAGTTTTTGGCTCGGGCTGGGTTTGAACCTGCCACCTCTGGCATACGGGGCTGGAGCCCTACTCCTTTGAGCCACAGGCACCTCCCCTTTAACCCTGTTTTTACTCTCATGCCTCACCAAGAGCTGAGTCACCATGGAGAGGAGGACCCTGCAGGTGTATCCTTGTGGTCTCCTTGAGAAGACCTGTTCTCCTGGACCTCACCCTTCTTGGGTATCCTCTCTCATTCCCTCCTTTTGACACTCATATATATATATATATATATATATATATATTATAATATAATATAATAACTATATATATTGTAGTTTTTGGCTGGGGCTGGGTTTGAAGCCGCCACCTCTGGTATATGGGACTGATGCTCCACTCCTTTGTGCCACAGGCACCACCCCTCTACTATATTTTAATTTGGTGTCTCAACATCAGCTTGTTTCTGCAGGTGCTGATATTAATTACTTTTTAGCACTGAGGTTTTAGGGACTGTGACTCTTCTTGGGTTGTCTACTCAAGCTTTAATAGTACTGTGGTGGTGGGGCCAATATACATACGAGGTTTTACTTATCCCTGTGACATAACCTCTTTTCCCAAAGTCCAATTAAAACAAGTCCCTCGAGGAGTTTCCTCAGGCTTCAGCCGTGCATTGACCAGTCAGCTCCCAGAATGTGGCTGGAGCAGAGCATGCTGACTGTCTTAAAAGTTACTTTTACTGGGCAGTGCCTGTGGCTCAAAAGGGTAGGGTGCCAGTCCCATATGCTGGAGGTGGTGGGGTTCATACCCAGCTCCGGCCAAAAACTGAAAAAAAAAAAAAAATTACCTTTACTCCTCAAGGGGCAGTGAAACCTATTCAGCCAGCTGTGATGACTTCAGGTAAGGATTCCTTTCACCTTCGCTGCTGTGTGTGGTCAGGATGATGGCGTAAAGTTCTTTCTACTTTGGTTTCAGAGGGATCAGGTTCTAATCCTAAACTTGGTCCCCTTGATTCTCCAGAGAGAAAGGATGTACAAACACAAAAGACTAAAGAGAACATGGTTAATCATTCTAGTGGCGATTTTCCTTGCTACTCTTTCTAGGGTTTTTGTCTATTTAGTTCAGTCTTTCCCAGTTCTTTTAGGAGTCCCTGCTAGAGGTTTCACAGAGGCCTCTTTGAATAACACCAGGGGCAAGGCCTGTATCCAATTAAGCTTTGCTTCCTGGCAGAATTTACCAATTTCTGCTCTTATGGTCCTGGTTCATGCACTTTGCCCTAAGCTTTGAGGCCTATAAGTTATTCAAAGCTAGCACATTGTCAAATTTAAACCAGAGTGGCAACCTAAACCATGGAACTATTTCTCTGGGTAATAATTTTAATATTTCAGGAGTCCTTTTTCCCCAGTGCTGCTTGTCTCCCATTATTTTAATCTGGCCATCTCTGTCAGCTGCAGGAAGTCCATCTCATCTGGAGAGCTGGAGGTCTTATCTGTAGTTTTATTTCTTTTGTTTTGTTTTGAGACAGAGTTTCACTCAGTCACCTTGGAGTCGAGTGCCATGACATCATAGCTTATAGTAACATCGAAATCTTGGGCTCAAGCAATCCTCTTGTCTGAGTCTCCCAAGAGCTGGGACATGCCTGCCATAATGCCTGGCTAATTTTTCTGTTTTGTAGAGATGGGGTCTTGCTTTGCTCAGGCTGGTCTCCTGAGCTCAGGCAATCCACTCACCTCTGCCTCCCGGAGTGCTACGATTATGGGCGTGAACCTCACCCAGCCATCTAGTTTCATTTCCCAGTCCCACTGGCACGAAGGCTCAGTTGCCCCTGCCAGGGAGTAATCCCAACACTCTTGCCAGAAGCAAGCTCAGACGGTCATCTCCAGAGGCAAACTTTGACCTCAAGTGCTAAGAAAAGTAAATCCTTATTCTCCCCTTCCAGGCACTGATTCACCACTTTTGGCTCCACAAACAGTGCTGTCTTCTAAATGCCTAGGATTCGGGTACATTAGAACTTGATCCTGGAAGAGCAGCTTCTCTTGATAAGCCTCAGGTTGCTGAGACTGAAGATGACATCCCCAACTGCTCTGCTGTCCTTGAAATGATGAGTAATGACAGTGGGGCTTTGTCTCCTCCTGCTGCACAGGACAGGGCAGAGGAGGGGTTTGCAGGCTGGCCTTCCTTGTCTGAGGCGTGTTTTTTTCAGATTAACACATAGAAGGTGTAGGAACATGAATGGTTTCTGATCCATAGCTAGGAGGAGGTTCCCTTCTTGTTTCGCCTTGATCTTCAAAAGCATGGCTTGGTTTCATTGCTGGAGCTACCAGAATCACTGCCGCCATCCAGATCACTGGGAACCCTCTGTGTCTCCAGAGAACAGGCAGCTCTACCCAGGAGGGTGCAGGAGGAGGCCTGCTCTGTGTTGTGGTCGGGAGACTCCACCTGGTATTCCCGGAGGCCTTTAAGTGGGTGACTTTGGACAGGAAACCCATTCTGTCTCCAGGTAGCAAACATTCTCTGTCTCTCTCTAAGTGGTAGTTTAGCTCTTTTGTTTTGAAACCAGTTATTAGTTACACAAACAAGGCAATGGACTTGACTGGCCAATTCTTCCCTTGTTGAATAATCAGGGTAAGGATTCTGTTCAAATGACAGCTGCAGTATCTGCAGGTCATCTAGAGTAAGTTTATGTTCGTGATCTTATTTTTCCTCTGCTCCCTTTTATTTTTATTTCTGGTTTTTTTAAGAGGGTGAAGAGAGTTTTTATTAAATAAAACAACGAGCCTCAAGTTCTTAGCCTAGAGCTTCTCATGGAGAAGGGGCTGGTCTCAGAACAGGTCTTTCCTTTCTTCTTCCCCTTTTTATTTTTATTTCTTCGTGACTGTCCTTAATTGGAGATCCATGGAAGCCATGTCCAGTCTCTACTCCAGCCTTTCAGAGCAACCATATTAACTGTTCTTAAAAAAAAAATTATTAGGGCTCAGCACCTGTGCTCAGTGGTCAGGGCTCTGGCCACATGCACCAGGCCTGGAGGGTTTGAACCCGGCCTCTACCAGCTTACCAAGAATGATAACTGCAACAAAGAAATGGCTGGCACTGTGGCAGGTACCTGTAGTCTCAGCTACTTGGGAGGCTGAGGCAGGAGAATTGATTAAGCCCAAGAGTTTGAGGTTGCTGTGAGCTGTGACCCCATGGCACTGTACTGAGGGTGACATAGTGGGACTCTGTCTCAAAAAAACCCCAACAACAACAACAACAAAATAGCCAGGTGTTGTGGTGGGTGCCTGTAGTCCCAGCTACCTGGGAGGCTGAGGCAAGATTTTTGGGCCTAAGCAATTCTCTTGCCTCAGCCTCTCAAGTAGCTGGGACTGCAGGTACCCTCCACAACATCTGGTTATTATTTTCGTTACAGTTGTCACTGTCGTTTAGCTGGCCCAGGCCAGATTCAAACCCATCAGCCTTAGTGTATGTGGCCAGCGCCTTACCCACTGTGCTACAGGCGCCGAGCTACAAGAGAATCTCTTAAACCCAAGAATTTGAGGTTGCTGTGAGCTGTGATGACATGGCACTGAGGGGGACATAATGAGACTCTGTATCAAAACAAACAAACAAACATATATATATAGGGCAGTGCCTGTGGCTCAGTGAGTAGGGCACGGGCCCCATATACCAAGGATGGTAGGTTCAAAACCCAGCCCTGGCCAAACTGCAACAAAAAAATAGCTGGGCATTGTGGCAGGTGCCTGTAGTCCCAGCTACTCAGGAGGCTGAGGCAAGAGAATCACCTAAGCCCAGGAGTTGGAGGTTGCTATGAGCTATGATGCCATGGCACTGTCTCTAAAAAAAAAAAAAAATATACACACACACACACACACTAGAGGCTTTTATTTAATCCTCTTAGATAATTTGCCTAGAAAACAAAGACTCTGTTTTATTAAGATAATAAAATAATTTCTTATGCTGTATCCTATCTCTATTAGGTTTTTGATTACTTAGGCAACTGAGCCTTAAAGGAGTTAGGGGGTTTTTGTTTGTTTGTTTGTTTTGTTTTTAACATCTTTGTAACTTTCTGTATTTGCCTGGAAAATCTTTAATTGTCACTTTGGTTAGCTGGCTAACTAAGCATTTTTTCATAGTGACCTGTGATTCTATTTTAATCAAATGTTTTAAACCTTCTGAGATTTTTGACAAACTTCCCCAAACTTAACATTCTAAATTAAATCTTTCTAACTTAGAATTGACTTTGGGATTTTCCTGTGGGGCCCCAGGAAAGCCCAAAAGTTGTACCCCTCACCGTGTAAGAGAGATTCTAACTAATTAGGTTTGTTTGATGTATTGTATGGGAAGCATTGTCAAATAACAAAGTGAGGCTAAAGGTTTGTTTATATGGATGTTACTGATGTGAATGTTACAGAGATTAAATACAATTCATGGAAGTGTGATGGTGTGACACTGTCAGTCATATTCTGGCTGTTATCTTAAAATGCTGTATGCAGAAGAAATAGCAGAATTTCCTTGTCAGCTGCATTTTTTTTTAAAAGAGTCTCAAGCTGTTGCCCTCAGTACAGTGCTGTGGCGTCATAGCTCACAGCAACCTCCAGCTCCAGCTCAAGTGATCCTCTCGCCTCATTTTTTTTATTTTTAGTAAAGATGGCGCCATGCTTTTGCCCAGGCTGATCTCCAACTCGTGAGTTCAAGCAATCCACCACCTTGGCCTCCTAGAGTGCTAGGGTTACAGGTGTGAGCCGCTGCGCCTGGCCTGCTTCATTTTTATAATGCACTTTCATTAGTTTTCAAACCTGGACCAAACTGCCTGCTGAGATGCTCCAGGCTGCCCTGGAATTTACCATTCCTTCTAGCCAACACCCTTTGCCTTAAAGGCCCTTTTGAAGAAGCATTTACTGTGGAAAACTAAAATGGGGAATCCTTCTCTGTCCCTTTCAGAGATGTCTTCCAGGATGCAGGCCTGCCTTTCCCAAGGACCTGGGAACACCTTGAAAAGTGAGTATCGGGGGAGATCCCTTCCGCAGGTGCCTGCCACCCAGCAGCACTGGTGCCCTTCAAACCTCCATCCCTCCCCCCCCACTGGGCCCTGGGGGCTTCCCATCAGCACCCCTGGTAGTTAATGGCTCTTTTGCTGTTTTTGTTTTTTTGAGACAGAATCTCACTATGTTGCCTTCTGTAGAGTGCGGTGGAGTCACAGTTCACAGCAACCTCAAACTCTTGGGCTTAAGCAATTCTCTTGCCTCAGCCTCCCAGGTAGCTGGGACTACAGGTGCCTGCCACAACGCCCAGCTATTTTTTGTTCTAGTTGTCACTGTTGTTTAGCAGGCCCTGGCCTTATATATGTGGCTAGTGTTGTAACCACTGAGCTATGGGCACCGAGCCTGCTCCTTTTGCTTCGAGGCAGCCGGGCTAGGTCCATACTGAAGCTCCTGCCCTGCATCTCAGCTCCTTTGGCAACCCCCAGCTCCTCCAGGCCCTACTCCTTCTGGGTGTCCCACAGCTCCCTGACACCAGCAGCACCCCCACCCCTGCCTTGAAACCCTGGGTCACCAAGCATATTCACACAGCCTCATTAATGAGGGGGGCTCAGGGACGGAGACAGTGAGGATTATCAGGGAAGAAAGAGTTTCTTGCAGGGGAAGGGTCAACCGGGAGGTGAGAAGCACAGCCTGCCACAACTCCGCCCCCCAGGGCAAGGACTTTAGTAGTATAAGGAGCCAGGGGCTGATACTGGTCATTCTTTCAGCCTTGTGCACAGGCAGGACAGGGGAGAAGGCTGCTCCGTGGGTCCTTGGGCACAGCCTGTGCTGGGTGTCTCTTATCTTGTCTTCTCTGGACAAATGGGTGTTGTGAGGCTCTGTAGTTATCTCGGGCTGCAAGGAGATCCCACCATATCTGGGAAAGAAACTCAAGAGGACTGCATCAGTGTGACGGAAGGTTACAGAGTTCTGCTCAGCAAATCTCACTGATCTGCTCAGCTCTCTGTGCCCCCCACTCCCCCCCACCCCCAGGAGAAACTGCAGGTGCTGAGTTACTGGGGTTGAGAGGAACAATTCAAGGTTGCTCAGAGCAGTGGGCTCCAGCCACAATGTGAATACTGAACACTCATTTGAAACATAAGGGAACTAAAACACTATTACAAAAGCATTGTCTTTGCTTATGGAGGAATTACAGCTTGACACCACAGTCTCTTAACTTCCTCTTCTCTTTTGCGTTCCCAGTGCCAGCTGCAGGATCCTGGGCCCTGCCCAGGTACATTCACTGTGCAGTGACCACAGCTCGGTCCCTCTCCCTGCCTCAGGTGTTCTGCAATGCTGATGAGTTGTCCCTCTGACCGTCGTCCACTTGGCCCGGCCATCTCACCTGGGGTCATCTGATGGCTGGCCTGGTACCTACTCACAGCCTTCACAGCACACTGGGCTCACAGCCATCAGCAGGACATCACACCCATTGGGCAGCCAGAAGCTCTGTGTGTCACGACAGCAGGAGATGTCAAAGATGTCTTTTTAAACAAAAAGAATGAAATCACCAGGTGCAGGGTGCTGACGATGGGGCTGTCTTTGTGTAAAGAAGCACCTGTCTTGTTCCAGTTTGAGCTGGGAGCAGGGATGAGTGGCTGCAGGCGAGGCCTCTCAAGTTCTCTGAAGGGTGTTTTTGTTTTTGATTTTTGAACCTTATGAATGAATGGTCTAATTAAAGGTAATTTTGAAAACGAAAAGAAAATGAGGAAATCAGCAGGAAACTGATGGTGTCCTTTCATTGACATAAAGGTCAGTGTATGTAGAGGGGAAGTGTTCCAAGACAGTGTCCCAGGTGGCAAAACCAGAAAGTGACAGGACTGGCCAGGAGAGGTTTCCAGGTGCTGCTGTCTAGGGAGGGGCGGGCTTGGGGCAGGGGCCTCAGCGTCAGTTAGCTCCTGTGGCCCGAGCACCAGGCAATATGCATTCTCTTTCGGGTTTATTTTATATTTTATTTTAAACACTTAAATCCCTGTGTGCCCACACACAGGAGAAAGCCTTGGTGAAGTCTGTGTCCTGTGTAGGCCCCAGAGGAGGGCTGGGAAGGGATTCCACCCCAGGGAGCCGGTTACACTGTCTGGGCAAAGGAACAGTGTAGGGAACCATCTGGGAGGGGACCCATCCTGGGATACCCCATGCTGTCCAGGACAAAGACCACTGCATCTTGTCCTAGCGGACACTAGCTACAGGTGCCTCCCCCCCTTGCCCACTGAGCCTGGAGTTGCTGACTGGGGGAGCAGGCTGGGATGAGCTCCCCAGTCCAGAGCTGGTGGCCGTGGGTGCATCCTGACTGGCCCCTCCCTAAGGCCTCGCTAGAACACAGGCATCTACAAGAACAAAGACATGGTTGGTGTACCCAGAACCGCCGGGGTCAGACTGAGTCCCTTAGGGTTCAACAATACATGAAATATGGGGAACAGGGACACAGGGGATAAAACGTCCATGCTCATTACCAATGGGTGGGGAGTGGATGATGTCTGTTTTGTTCAGGCCTCTGCTCACCACAAACTCCTCAGACATCCTCCCAGCCTGTTTGCTTTCATCCAGGGTGCGGCCTGCAGGAGAGACGGTGAGGGGGTCCGGGAGGTCAGGCGCCCAGTCCATGTAGGGTGGGCCAGTGCAGGACTGGGTGGGGCCTCTCCAGGCCTGACACTGACAGGGGCCTCTCAGCTCAGACAGGACTCCTCAAGCCCACTGTCCAGGGACAGTCCCAGGACACAAGACCCCCAGCCTAGGTCATATCAACTGGGCCAAGAGCCAAGCCCAAGGCTGAGGTCCCAGGGTCCAACCTGAGCCCCAAACAGACTCCAGCTATTGGAAGGGGCCTCGGAAGACCCCCCACCCCCCGCATCAGTTCAGGCTCCAGGCAGGAAAAGAGGATAGGCCTGTTTGGGGTCTGAACAGAGAGCCAGTTGTAAGGCTGACCTCCCTGGGGCGGGGGGGTCCTTCCTGGCTCTCTTGGGAAGGGGCCCCACTGCCCAAGAGCAGAGAAGGGAGCTCTATGGACACGATAGTGCCTTGTTCCCTGCTCAGGCACATCCTATCCCCTGTGCCCCACCTGCTTGCCCTGTCCCCTCTTTGGGAATGCCATGGACTGAGAAGGGGAGGGGTTCTGCTTCCAGTGACGCCTGTTCCAGATCAGTCCCAGCCCCTCCTGAGCGTCCCCTTGTCTCCACATGATGTGTCCCTTCGTGGAGTCCTTGGCTCCTCCAGGCTACCCCCTTGCAAGCTTCTCTGCCCTGCATCTCCCTACAGATTCTGGGTTTCCGAGGTTGTACACGGGCCCCTCCTGGCCAGCAACATACACGTCACACGGAACCCACCCTGAGTGCCGTACACTCTGGACAGCCACTGCTCATAGACCGAGCCCTGTCTGCTGTGGCAGCTTGTCCTGAACCAGAAACAGAGTGGTTGTGAGGACAGGCGGGAGGAATGGAATTTGGTTTAGGAGGGGCAGACGGGAGTTGACCTCATGACACCTGGGAGGGTCTAGGCGGCTGAGGGACCCCAGAGTCTCAGGGCATGATTTGAAAGTGGGGCCAGCAGACAGAGTGCCGACATCCCTGTCTATGTCTCCTGTTCCAGCCTGAGCCCGTAAGTGGGCAGATTGCTGGACCTTGTGGGCCCAGAGCTCCTGGGAGCCAGGGTGTGCCAGCATGGGCTATGGTGGAGGGCAGGACAGTGGGATCGTCTGCCAGATGAGGGCAAGGGCAGGAGGCCCCCAAGGGGCAAGTTGGGCAGGAGTGTTAGACATGTGCCTGAGAACTCTGGCAGAAATTAAAACAGTTGTCAGAGCATGGCAGTCTCTGAGAGGAGCTGTGACTGACAGGTTGGGAACGGTGACAAGCTCAGGTCTACACGTGGGGCACCCTGTGCACAGCAGCGCGGTGAGTGGCACCTGGCCCCTGAAACCAGATGCCAGTACCTACCTACCCAGACATCCTGGCAGTAAAGACTGTCTCCATGCTTTGCCCAGTGTCCCCTGGGAGCAAAGTGGGCCCTGAATGGCTCAGGGTATGACCAGCGCAACAGCAATGCTGGCTGAGGACACTGCTCATGAGCCCAGGCCCCTTGGGCTACACCAAGTCCTGAGAACCTGGAAAGTGCTAGAACCCCCCTGATGAGCGGCATTATTTGCATGTAGGTCCGGGTCATCCAGTCCCTGCAGTAGGCTCCTTCCCCGGCAGGGAGCCCATGGAGATTTTGTGCCTCCACCCTATGGGGGTGACACAGCTGGGTGGCTGTCAAGTTGGGTCTATGCGACTCTGCTTAAACAGAGAATACTCATCTGGCCACTTATAGTTTCTGAAGGTGCCCGGCTCACAGCCCCTGCCCAGGGGCAGTTTGTACTGTACACACTCAGTGGGTTTCCTAGAAACAGAGTCACAGTCATGCATCTCCACCGACAGCCCTAGTCCTTCTCTGCTCCTACCTACAGGGTCCCGAAGCACCTGGAGAAGGGCCGCTAACCCAAGGACAGCCCCTCCCTCCACTTTCTCCCAGTGCCTGGGGAGTCTAGGGCTCAAAGGAACACAGAAGCAGTGTCCTTAGGCCTCTCCGCACCCATGTGAGGCGGGGGTGGGTCGCCATGCATGTGTGCAGGGTCACAGGCCTGAGCAAGACCCACACAACCCAGGTAACTGGTGGGAGTCCCTGTCCCGGCTCAGAGGACCAGGCCTATGACTACCTGGCTAGTCCTTCCTGACGTTAGCATGCCAAGGCTCCCCAGGACTCAGCTTCCTGGGGACCCCACGCCCCCTCCATGTGTGCTTAGGATGGCAACAGCCGGGAGAGAGGCCAGGCAGGTGCAGACTAACCACCCACTCACTCTGCTTATGGAGACCTGATGCCCATTTCCTGCCAGCTAATGAGTTTCCCTCTGGGCACCTGGCAAGGTGGTGTCCCAGATCTCCAAATTCTTCTCATACCGCACCTGGACCTGCCCTTGCCCCGCCTGGTCTCTTTCTGACTGAGCAACTGCCAGCAAAATCCTTAACAATCCTAGGTGTTTCCGCACAGAAGGGAGAAGAGCCCCCCAGGTGGTGTCAGGTGTGGCTGGACGGGGAGGGTGCCACGAGCCATGCACTCACAGAAGGTTCATCCTGAACTCTAGCTGGTTGAAACTGTTGGTGACAAAGGTGAACGGAGGCAGTGGGTGGGCCGGCCTGCTTCTCCACAGGGATGGACATGTCTCCTGCCCAGTGCTGGATGTGCCATTTTCCTAAAAGCTGGCAGGAGGGGAGCGGCCATGAGAGGCTTTAGGGAACTAGGGGTCAGGGAAGGGAGCCGGGCTGGGACTAAAGGATGTGGGGACATGGAGAGGGAGGGAGGGGGGCGAGGCTGGGACTGAGGGGTGCAGGGGCATAGGGGGCAGGGAAGGGGGCCAGGCTGGGACTGAGGGGTGCAGGGGCATGAGAGACAGTGCTTGAGGAGGTGAAGATGCTCGACAAGTGGGCAGGGGCCTTTGCCCCACGACAGCCTGCATCCTCCTGTGTGGCTTGGCACATGCGGATGGAGTGGGTTTGGCCATAAGGGAGAGCTGGGAGTCACTGGAAGGGCCATGTCACACCTTTGTGTCAGGGGGATGGGCCAGGATGGTGCTGGAGTTGGCAGAGTTCAGGGTTGACTCGACTAAGTACCAACTGAACGCTAATCCCGGCCAGGGTGTGGAGGTGTGGCCCACCCAGGAGACCAGGGTAGCTCCTCCAAGCTTCCCAAAGGTTTACCTTCTCCCAAACCTGAGGGCCGTTGACCCTGACCTGAATTCACAGGTCATGGGGTCTCAAACACAAGCAGGCCCACCCAGCCTGGGGGCCAGCCTTTGTCCCTCGGGGGTCCTGGGACACACACCACACTAGCCTCATCTGTCTCCTGCTTGCAGGACAGGGAGCCCAGCCGGCTTTGGGCAATACCTGAGATTGTCTGTCCCCAGCCATTTGCTTGGGGAGAGGGAGGATCTGGGGTTTGATGTGGAAAGGGCAGCATCCAGGTGGATGAGAGCGTGACCAGTGGCTGACAGGCCCCTGAGAGGAGAGAGGCCTCGGGGGCATAGTAGGTGGGAGTGGCGGGGCCCTGGGGTCAGTGCAGATGGTTCCAGGAGCTGGACTTGTCTCTAGAGGTAGCCAGGGGCATCTGAACCACTGGCCTGGACTCCAGGTACATGTCTGGGGCCAGGTCATTGGAGTTGCAGGATGAGGACACAAAGACAGGAGAAGTTGTATTCAGGCACTTCTAAAATGGTATCATAAATTTTTAAAAGTAAAAAAATTATTGGTAGACCCTCTGTGAATTGACTGCCCAAGGGACGGTAGCCAACTGGTCCCCATATGGAGGTGGTCCCTGCAAGGAACTTCCCTTGAGTACATGTGGTGCACGTCTGGTTTACCAGAATTAGGCCAATGTTACAGAGGCAGTCAGAGCAGGGAGGTGGTCAGCCCTGCTGCCCGTGGTTTCCACGCAGAGCTCCAGGGGTCTGCCTTTTGTTGTAAAATGAGAAATTCTGAATAGTCCAGTCAGACCAGCCTGGAAAACTCCAGCCTGACAGGTGAAGGAGGGTCTTAGGGAGGTTGGGTGGGCCAGTCAGCCTTGGAATGACCCCTCCAGAGGCAGAAGATGATGCCCTCCTATGGGCAGGGCCTTTTCCAGGTGCCCCCGATGCCCTCTCCTCTGCTGGGGGACATCACCAGACTTGAGAGGAGACTCCAGCTGACATCCATCTGAGCTCCAAACCAGTCCTTAGAGTCTGACCCGGTCCAGCTTTCTCAGAAACACCTGTCTCATCCGGTGCCCCAAGGCTCTCACCTGGGCAGGGCAGCCGGGGACCAGCGGGGGCCGCTGGGCTGGCAGCACAGAGCACAGGCTCAGTCAGCCTTGTGGTTAGCAGGAACAGCCACACGGCAAGGTCCACAGCTGCTCTGTGGGTCCGGCCTCCTCGCCACCCCTATCATCCTGTTGCTGGGGCCTCACAAGTGCTCATTGTGGAGGTGCAGCACCCACATTCTCATCCAGCACCTCAGGGTGGCTGATAATGTTGTCTCCCTGGCTCTTCCTGCCTCCTCCCTTCTCCAGGCCCCCACCTGGTAGACTGCAGAACCTGCCACCTGCTGGGTCTGCCACCTGCCTGGAGGATGTGTCTTGGCCTCCCACTCACCTCACCACACCGTCCCCACCCACTCGGGGACTGCACTCTGATTCTCAAGTGGAGCAGGGCAGGGCAGGGCACAGGCCTGACACCTGGGCCACCCTCTGGACCTTCTCTCTGCGGCTCCCTGCCCGGTCTGGACCTTTCTTGGCATGCCCAGGAGGCTCTGTACTCATCCATATGGGGGTGGGGTCGAGACTGAGATCAAGAGCGTCATACCCCTCCCCCAGCCTGTCCACTGGGGGCTTTCTGAGTGGGGCTCCCTCTACACACATGCACGCTCCCATGTCCTATGTTCCAGTCAGTGGGGCAGGGCCAGTCCAGCTTCAACCTTGGAGGGGACTCCAATGTCCAGGGACATCTAGGGTTTTGACCGAGGTTCTCAGCACCAGAGGCCCAACCTCTTCCTACAGACTCTGGGTCTCAGAGGCTGTGACCAACCCCGCCTGTCTGGCAACACACACATCACATGGGTCCCGCCTGGGTGCCCTGCACACTGGGCACCATCTGTATGCTGGGCAGTGTCTGTTGTGTCCTGCACCAGAAGCCAGGGTGTTCCGGAGGACAGGAGGGATCTGGAAATTCTGCCTAGCCTAGCAGAGGGTGGTGGGAGGTGACCCAAGGATACCTAGAGGGGTCAGGGCAGCACTGAGGGCTCCTAGGGGCCACCCTCATGGTTTGCAAATGGACTAGTCCCCTGCTGTGCACCCTCTGCCTATCAGCTGGGGGCCATCTTTGGGCAGGGCCTTCACCTGCCAGGGCCATGAAGGGGGCAGGCAGAGCCAGCACGAGGACGTGGAGCTCGTCCCAGGAGCTTAGAATGTGCAGAGGAAACAAAGATATGTCTGGAAGGAAAGTGAACTCAGGGCTAGGTCAGCAGATGGGGGACCCCAAGGGCCTGTGACCGGGTTGGGAGCCTAGACAGGGGGTCATGAGTGTCCTCGTGCTCACAGAAGATCCTGGCAGCACAATGGGAGGAGAGGGCAGGGCAGGGCTGTGTGGGACTGAGATGGTCCTGTTGTTTGTTTCAGCAAAAATGCTGCAGAACCCCAGCTGGGCCCCTGGTGTCTCAGGGGGACTGACTAAAGCAAGGCTGGGTCAGGTGAGGGATGGGGGCACTTCCTGGGCTGGGCCTATACATTGGGAGAAGTAGCAGAAGGACCCTGGTTGGGAAGTCCTGGTCCAGCTCCTGGAGCCCTTGGGGCACTTCCGTCACCAGAAACGGGCCACTTATTCAAGCTCCTCTTTGAGGTGCTGTCTTTGGCAGGATCTATTGAACCTGGGAATAGCTGCTGGCTCAGGCTCCAGGAACCTGGGATGTGACCACACAAACCAAAAATGTGCCTGGATGCTCCATGACAGACTCAGCTCCCACTATCCCCTGAAAAGCTTAGATTTCCGCCTGGGAAGTTTGTGACTCTTGTGCTAAATTCCTTTGGTCATCCCAGTGGTCCTGAATGTCCCCTCATGCCCTTCAAGGTCTGTGTCCAAGAGTCAACTCTCCCAAATCTCCCAGAGGTTGGGCATAGCTTGCCTAGGCTGCTGTCCACCCAGCAGTTGTCTTCCTCAAAGCTCACCCCATGCTGGGAGGGACATCTGTCCTCCCTGACCTGTCAGGGTCTAGTTACAGGGCACATCTCACCCTGCTGTCGCACTGCCCTTCATCTTATATTCAAGAGTAAGAGGTCTGGGTGCAACAGCATTTAGGAGAATGCATGAAAATGACACTATCAACATTCCACCATCTATCCATCCATCCACTGACCATCCACCCACATCATCCATCCATCTGACATTTATCCATCCACCATCAATCCATCCGACATGCATCCACCCACCATCTACCCATTCATCATCCGTCCATCTATCCACCATCCATCCACCCATTCATTATCCATCCATGCACCATCCACCCATCCACCATCCATTCATCCGTCCACCATCTACCCATTCACCATCCATCCATCCATCCGCCATCCACCATCTACCCATCTATCCACTATCCATCCATCCATCCACCATCCATCCATGCATCCACTCACATCCACCATTTATCCTTCCTCCATTCATCTACCTTCCATTCATTCTTTATTCTAGTCATCCATCCATCCTTCATGCATCCATGCATCCATTAGCCATCCGTCCATCATGCATCCATCTATCACACATCCACCTATCCACCATTTCATCCATCTATCCATGCATCCATCTATCCTCCATCCATTCATCTATACATCCATCCATCCACCGTCAATCCATCTGATGTCCATCCTTCCTTTATTCTTGTCATCCATCCATTCATCCATCCATCCACCATTCATTCATTTACTAACTGACTGAACAACCTGGGGTAGTAATTATCATGAGTGTGTGGCTAGACCTACATTTTCCCTGACACTGTAGGGAGCTCCAGGTCCTCTAACCATACTATTGCCAAAACTTTTCCCCGGGTAGCAAGTGCAGTTGTATCCTGATGACATGCATAAATGACATCCCTGGCCCTTGGAACTGACCAACTGTCAGGATCTGCTAAATGCTGCTGAAGTGTCCACTCTAAACGGGTGACTTTGTGTTGTGTGGATTTTCCCTCAATAAGTTACTAGGAAAAGAATTCATCTGGTGGATTCCAGAGGTGCAAGAGTGAATGCAGCGTTCACTGAGGAAACAAAGGAGACTTTTCCAGAAGGGAAAGAGCCCAGTGATCAGGTTATGTGCAGTGGAGGGCTCTGTGGCTGAGGCTGGCAGATCAGGTCACTGTGCCACTCACCCTGAGGCCCACCAGAGGCACCGTTTGGGAGGGAAGATGCATCCCGAGCTGGGATGTGGGAGGGCAAAGGTGGGGAGAGGGCATCACAGGGTGCTGGGAGAGCTGTGCCTCCCGGGAGGAACAGGGGAGGTCACGTGGGGTTTCTGAACCTTCCCTGGAGGGAGGGTGCAGGGATCAGTGTCCTAAGAGGCCAAGGTGGGCCTGGTTATCCTCCCAACTGTCGGTTGGGACCCCTGAGTCTGTCTCCAGGAGAAATGAGGTCAAGGCTGGGGAGCCCCTGCAGGGCCAGCCCCTCAGCTTTTGGTCTTTCTGTCTGTTGAGCTGAATCGCTCATGCTCTCCCCTCCCCCCACTGCACCTGCCACCCAGAACTGCAGCTCTGCAGGCCACAGACCTGCACAGAGAACCGAGGGCCTCTCAGGCAGAGCTGCCCTCTACCTGGGCTTGAGGCTCCTACTACAGAGAACCAGGACAAGGTTGAGTCTCCCAGTGCTCCCCATCCCATCCCCACTCCCAGTAGACCCTTGAGGGAGTGTCTTGGGAAGCCCTCCCAAGGGGCCCCACAGACAGGCAGAGTCATGGGGGCTGCTGAAGCTCTTTATGCAGAACCAGGACAGGGGTTTTGTGGGGTCAGCAGGGTGGCAGGAGGGTGCAGCTGGCTAGGCCCTGGGGGCTCTTCCAGTGTCCCTATGCAGGACAGAGGAGCTGGGTGGTGCTGCTGGGCACTGGGGAGCTGAGATGCTTCCTGCTCTGGAAAGGAAGATGTACCCTGCTCAGTGAGTGTGGAACAGGGACGGGGCCTGCAGGGTGGGCGTGTGCCTGGCTCTCAGGGGCTATGGTGTGGGGGAACAGATGTCTGGTTTGGGGGGTCTGCAGAGGTGGCCTGAGTGGAAGAGTCCCTACATCCAAAGTTCTGTCTGCCTGGAGAGCATGTAGCTGAGAGAATGGGGCCAGCACAGGACCTGGTGAGGTGCCTGGCTCTGCTCATAGCAGGTCTGAGTTGCCTGGGAGGTGGCACACACAGGGGAAGCCTGAGGAGGGGCTGAAAGGGACATGCCAGATGGACCTGTGGTGGCCTGGTGGCTTCTACCAGGGCCTAGGGGATGGGGGGCCGTTAACCTCAAGTTACACAAACTGTGAACCCAGGTGTCAGCTAGAGAAAAGAAATGAGTCCCTCGGTGTCCTGGGAATGACGCTGGGACATCCAGGTTCTCAGAGCAGAGAAGGCAGCGTCCCTCCTGTCTCTAAATCGGGGTGCTGGAGGGCACTGTGATGCCCAGAGAACGCCAGGACTCTTGTTGCTTTGGGGGTCACTTACCCTAGTCTCGAGCAGGGACGCAGCTTTCTGCAGTGACCAAGAAAGACCCAGGGTGAGGAGATGCCCTGGACAAGGGCTCAGACCCACCAGTCACCAAGACCCAAAGCAGGGGGTCCTGGGGGGAGGGAGTCATAGGGGACCTGGAATACCAGGAAGAAGCTGGGCACATGGGAGGACCCTGCAGGTTGCGGAGAGACTGGGGGTACGTGAGGACTTGGGTGGAGCTGTCCTCTCACCTGTCTGCTCCGGGATGAAGATGTCTTTTTCCTGCAATCCCTTGTGCCAAATAAATTCCTTAAATTCCTTCAGGGCCTCTGGGCTCTCTTCTAGATTCCGACCTACAGGGGAGGTGGCCAGGTGAGCCTAGTGGGGACCATGTGCCATGAAGAGACGGCCACTGCCCAGCGACAGGGCCCGGGAAGGGGGCAGTGGTGGGGACTCCCCAAAACACTGAGCGACCCCAGGGAATCCTGGCAGCTCTAGAAGCCGCCCTGCAGGGTCACACCCTACCCTAGAAGGACCTTGTGTACTGGAGGCACTGGGCTGCCCCTGCTTCAAGTCCCTACCCCAGGAAGGCCTCTGTCAGGACACTAACCCTGCCTTAATGTCACCTCAAAACACCCAAGGCCCCAGGAAGAGGCCCTTGGCAGGTTTGTGTCACCAAAGGCCAGGACAGCTCCTGTCTTGGACGGCCCTGCCCGGCCCACCCTGCTCCCATGGCAGAGCTGGAGAGGCAGGACTGGCCACCTAGTAGCATATGGTGCCCAGGACGGGCAGGCCACAAGGCTCCCCTTCTGCTCATGGACTCAAGTGCTGCTCTGTTAAGAGATGCTGGACCTGTCCCCAGACAGGGCTGATGCTAGGTCCAGCAGACCCAGGGCAGAGTCGTGGGCCAGGGTGCAGCCCTGGAGACAGCGGGACACTTACTCATGAGCTTGGCTACTCTGAATTTTTCCACCTGGAACTCTCCTTCAGAGTAAAACAGGAGGTGGTCCTCTACAGACGAGACCTCAACGTGCAGGCGGCTTAGGCCCCCAACTGTGCAGGGCAGGGAGAAAGGTCGCATTGTCACCCTAACCTGGGGGCGCAGGCTCCTTCTGGCTGTGTCTCCCGGAGTCCAACACCCGTTTCCAGGTGCACCAGCCTAGCCTGAGCCCTGGGCATTGGGGTCCCCACATCCTGCACCCCAAGTATTGTGACAGTCCCTCCTGGGCACAGGGCTATACCCGCAGCAAAGGTGGGGTGCCTGAGTGGAAGGTGCCCAAGGGAGGGGCTTGCTCTCCCACAAGCCATCCAGGACTCACAGATGGTATATTCTCCTGGCACACTGGTTTTCTCCAGGAGAATTTCTACTTCATGGCACTGACCATCATGCCTGGAAAACAAAGGCAGGAGGGCAGGGCTGGGCCTGACGTTCATTTTTGCTTTGGAGGATGCACCAGGCCCCCTCCTACCCCACTCCCAACCTCAGAGCAACGTGAGGGATCCCAACCCTGATGGGCTCCCACCTCCCAGCTGAGCTCTCTGTTCCCTGAGGCCCCTTCCTCCCCAGAGTTAGGGAAACTTAGTGACACTTCACACCAATGGGACAGTGGGAGGACCCAGTTCTGCAGCCCCGCCCACCCCGACTGGTCTGGCCAAGGTGGGAGTTGTGGCTAGAGCTGGTGACACTCACATCCGTGTGAAGGAGACCTGCACGTCCCTGTTGCTCAGCACTGAGAACGTCACGGGGGGCGTCATCCTCATTGGGGTCCCCTTGTCTGAGATAATGGCCTTAATGTACCACTTCCCTGAAATCTGGAAAACGTGTCTCCTTTGCAGGTGCTGCTGCCTTCTCCCCACCGCCTCTGCTGTGCATGCGTCCCCAACTCCTGCCCACCACACGTCCACCCTGCAACCCCCTGCACAGTCTCACCCCTTCCTTCCCCTGCCCCTCCCACCCTCCTGCCACCTCCCCCTGCACATCTACTCCTGCATCACGGGGACCTGCTCCCTCTGAGAACACCAGGGCCCTTTTCCCAGCACATGCCTACACCCTGTGC
The DNA here is from genome assembly GCA_963574575.1 of Galagoides demidoff. Lineage (NCBI taxonomy): Eukaryota > Metazoa > Chordata > Mammalia > Primates > Galagidae > Galagoides > Galagoides demidoff. The sequence goes on along the minus strand of CAUYQV010075918.1, from coordinate 8,473 downwards.
CCTTGGGGCAGATGACATAGGCAGGAGGTCCTGGGGCTCCAGACCCACCAGCTCCCTCTGCCTCTTGGGAGGGGCAGTCAGAGTCTTAAGTTGGATCTATCTCCTGAGTGCAGAAGCCTGGGCCCTGGGGGGATGGGTCCCTAGGCGGGTGCGCCTCTGCACGTTGGTCTTGGCTCCTCCTGTCCATACTGCCCAACCCAGCCTCACATCCGGTTCCTCGGAGTCCAAGGCCATGGGGTCCTGGGCCTGCAGGGCAGCGATCAGGCCAAGGCTGAGAGTCAGGAGCAAGGTCTTCATCTCCAGGGTGTGCACACGGCTGCTGACAGGTCGTTTGCGGCACTGGGACAGGCTGTTTCCACTCTCTGGTGGCTGCCCTTTATACTGGGTGGCTCAGGGTCCCCAGGCAACTTGGCACAGACCACTATCCTGTCCCTTCTTACCACGACCTTGGCCAGCTGGCAGGGACTGCTGTTGTTTTGAATAACAGCTAATTAAGCCCTAAGGAACGAACAGGCACCCCCTCCTTCCCAGGTGCTGATTCCCACCTTGGCCTGAGCGGAGGAGGATGTGGACCAAATGGGGGGAGGGAACATCTCTACACTCGGAGCCACTGGCCGCAGGGGCAGCTGTGAGGTCTGAGCGGGGGTGATGGAGGAAGGGTTTAGAGTTTGCAGAGAGGAAGTTTTCAGTTCAGCCTGACTGGGCCTGGGCCTGCTCAGCCCTGGGGGTCCCTTGCCTGGGACATCCCCCCAGTCATCCTGCAAGGGCCTGTTTTGTAAGTCGGGCCCAGCTTAGGGAGTGCTCCCCAGGTACGCTGTGGAAATGTCACCCTGCCCAGCGTGTCACAGTCCCTCTTGCCTTTCTGCACAGTGTCTGTGAGTGCTGACCGTGGCTGATGAAACAAATGACCACCAACCGGGTCACGAGCCACAGGCTGGGCCTTGAAAATACAGAAATGTTTTCTCTCTCAGGTAGGAAGGCCACATTCTGGTAGCCAGGGGTGGGCCGAGGATCCCCCTGGAGGCGCCTGGGGGACTCTTCCTGCTTCTTCCAGCACCTGGTGGCCCAGGCACCCTCAGCTTGTGGCACCATCTTCATGTAGCCTTTTCTTCTGTGTCCCAAACCTCCCTCTGCCTTTCTGTTGGAGAGACACCTGTGGGTGGGATCTAGGGCCTGCCCTGAAGACTGGGTACAGGTTCTAGAGATCTTATTTTTTATTTTATTAAATCATAGCTGTGTGCATTATTGCATTTATGGGGTACAATGTGTTGGTTTTATATACAATTTGAAATACATCAAACTGGTTAACGAGAGCTCCTTAACTTAATTATGTCAGCAAAGAGCCTTTCCCCAGATGAGCTCTCATTCCTGGCTCCCGGCAGGTGTTCCTCCGTTTAGCCCCCTGCAGCACGGCCCTCTCTCCAGAAGGGCCTATCAGTTGTTTGCGTGCCTGTTTGATGCCACCTTCGCCTGGTACAATTTAAGCTGCCTGAGAGTAGGGACTTTGTCCCTGCAGCAAGGAGCCTGCCCTCTGATGGAGGCTTGGTCATTGCCCTGGTGACCCTGGCCTCTGTTGTTTCTGACGCTGTGCCCTCCAGAACCTTCCTGTTGTAGCCCTGTCCCCATTCCATGTGTGGGCGAGGTGACAGGTGCAGACACCAGAGGTCAGACTCAGGGGTTGGGGCTGCCAGGGCACCCTGTTGACCTGAGCCCTGCTGCTCTCTGAGCCAGGGACTGGGGTTGTTCCTAGGCTTAGAGCATCTGTCCTGGCACCCAGGACTGACCCCAGCAGCAGCCCAGGGACCGCAGGTGGATGCCAGGGCTTACAATGGCGTCTTTGTGCCTCTCAGCCCGAGGGTTTGCCTCCCCTGCAAACTTTCAACCCCAGCTGACGGAACCATAGGTGTCAGCTTGACCCAGTAATTACCAGGAGGGCCAGGAGGGTGCTGTTGAAAAACACCTGCCCTTGCCAGGCGGAGATGGATGGGGCCAGCACCCTCCCTCTCAGGCCAGAGACCAGTGAGCAGGTCTAATCCTCCCAGGGCCGGAGGGAAAGACTCAGGTGCCCTGTCCACATTGATTGTGTCCCAGTGACAGGCAGGATCCTGCTCACTTGGGGATCTCAGAGAGGAGATCTCTGGGCCCCTGGCCTTCCAGCTCCCGAGAGACTCCACTGCACTGCCCCACTCTCAGAATGAGTCTGGACACTCGGGGCCCCTGCTGGGGAAGGAAGGCAGTAGCAGGTGTTGACAGGTCGTGAGGGTGACAAGGGGGTCAGCCACGCTGGGCTGATAAGAATCATTTTCTCCACATCTGTTTATAGAGGGGGTGTGTGTTGGAAAGGGCTGGACACACACACAATGGAACAGGATGGAGAATTTAGGAACAGAGCCGCACAGAAGGGGCCAATTTATTTTTTGACACAGGTACAAAAGCAATTCTACGGACAAAAGATAATCTTTTCAACCAGTGGTGTTGGAACAAGGACAATCGACAATCCTTGATGGAAGCTGTGTGCCTCCCTTATAGGAAATTAGCTCTAACGTGACTGCAGGTCTCACCTAAGGAAACTCTGCAGACTGTTCAGAGGAAAACAGGGACGGATCGCCACTACTGGGGTAGGGAAGGAAGCCTTAGGCACCAGAAGGATAATTCACTAAAGGGAGAGCATGAACTGGGCTTCCTCAGTATTAATAATTTCTGCTCTCAGCTCCCTGTATGACTCCTTCAATTTCATAAGCTCTGATATATCACAATCGCCAAGACATGGAAGCAACCCAAGTGCCCATCAACCCACGAATGGATCAATAAACTGTGGTCTACGTATACCATGGAATACTCTTCAGCTATAAAAAAGGATGGTGACTTTACATCTCCATTTACCTGGATGGAGTTGAAATATGTTCTTCTTCGTAAACTATCACAAGAATGGAAACGCAAGTATCCAATGTACTCAATACTAATATGAATTATTAAAAAGGCAACTGCAGGATCAGCGCCTATGGCTTAACCGGCTAAGGCGCCAGCCACATACACCTGAGCTGGGGGATTCGAATCCAGCCCGGACCGCCAAACAACAATAATGGCTGCAACCAAAAATAGCCAGGCGTTGTGGCGGGCGCCTGTGGTCCCAGCTACTTGGGAGGCAGAGGCAGGAGACTAGCTTGAGCCCAGGAGCTGGAGGTTGCTGTGAGCAGTGAAACCATAGCACTCTACCCAGGGGGATAGCTTGGGGCTCCGTCTCAAAAAAAAAAAAAAAAGCAACTACAGGCTCGGCGCCTATGGTTCAACCGGCTAAGGCGCCAGCCACATACACCTGAGCTGGTGGGTTTGAATCCAGCCAGGACCTGCCAAACAACAATGACAGCTGCAACCAAAAAATAGCCGGGCATTGTGGCGGACACCTGTGGTCCCAGCTACTTGGGAGGCGGAGGCAGGAGAATCGCTTGAGCCCAGGAGTTGGAGGTAGCTGTGAGCTATGATGCCACGGTTCTCTACCCAAGGCGACAGCTTGAGGCTCTGTCTCAAAAAAAAAAAAAAAAAAAAAAAGCAACCACAAGAGAATAACACAAGCAAATTCAAGTGGGGGAGTGGGGAGAAGGGAGAGGGACAGGAGAGGAGGGAGGGGGCCGGCAGGTTCTCACCTGCTGGACACACTGTGAGATGTCGGCACACCCCAGGCTCAGCTGCCTCAACTGCAACTTGAACTTTACCTTCAGAAACACAAACACTGTAACCTAATCATTTGTACCTTCATATTCACCTGAATTTAAAAAATAAAAAGTAATAAAAATTTCTCTTCTGCAAAAGACGTTGTTAAGATAATTTTTTCGAAAGCCACATACTTATTGGAAAATATCTTTGTAAATTGCATAACCCGAAGAAAGAAGATATAAAGAAATTTCAAACTTCAAGATTAAGAAAGCGAATAACTTAGTGGAAGTAAACAAAATCCTTACATAGACACTTTGCCAAAGAAGATAGGAGGATGGCGCGGGAGCTGGTGCACAGCACCCCCAGCCATCAGAGAAATGCATGTCACACTGTCGGGGACAGCGTAGCCCGTCTAACAGAGTGGCAAGACATTTTTCTAAAAGAACTTTCACAGTATCAAATGCTGGTGAGGGCCCAGAGCAACAGGGGCTCATAGACTGCTGATAAGAGTGTAACATGGTGCCGTGATTTTGGAAAACGGTTTGGCAATTTCTTATAAATTTGGAGAGAAATATACCAGCAGTTTCTCTCAGAGGAATTTATGCAAAAGAAGTGAAAATACAGGAGGACACTAAACCTTGAACATAAATGCCCATAAAACTCCATTCATAATTGCTAAAATCTGGAAACATCAAATGCCTTGGTCGCCAGTGGGTCGAGTTGTCCTTCCAGGCAATGGAGCTTTCTCAGCAACAAAAAGGGACGAACTATCGATTCATTTGACAGCGTGGCTCACCCTCAAAGGCATCCCGCTGAATGAACAAAGCCGGTATAAAAAGTCTACCTGCTGTGTGATTCCGTTTTTTGTGACATTCTAGAAAAGACACCACTCCAGAACTGGAGGGGGTGGGAGTCCCCAGGGCGCGGGCCTGGGGCAGATCTGACTATGGAGAGGCTGGATGGAGCTCGCCAGGTGAGGGGCTCTGCGTTCTGGCCATGGGGTGGCTGTGAGTCTACACACAGCTAACGCCCCCAGAACTTCACATCGAAGAAACCTGTTTTCTCTATGCCAATATTAAAACAAAGTAATAAAAAAATTAAAAAAATGGACCAATGTTGAAAACAAAATAATGGAAAGGGACATGCTAGGAAAATATATTCCTAAAAGAGTGGTGAGACATGAGAGGTGCTGCCTGTGAGTACACAGAGATTCTCTTTTTATTGTTGGGGATTCACGGAGGGTACAAGATGCCACGTCACACTGATTGTATTTACACAGAGATTTTGATGCCTGTCATAGGAACGGTCCCTAAAAGAGAAATGACCACCGTTTGGTCGGATACACCAAACACATTTTAAAAATTCTATATTTGGAATTGAGAACTTGAGAAATTAAGTGGGATTGTTCAACAGAGAGATTTCAGAAACGGGGGAATCAGGAGACAGAATTACACATCAGATAGCTTGGCAGCTGAACAGCTGTTGATGGAGATATTAAACCTCCAGAGACCACAAATCAGTTTCAAACACACATGAAATGTTTGCAAAGATTTCTCAATTATATGGATGAGAAAGAAAACACCAACAGATTTTAGGAAGTGACAGTGTATATTTTGGGGGATAGAAAGGAGTGTATGTGAAGGGGCAGCTGTGATTTCATTATTCCTTTTTTCTTCTTCTTTTTAGATTAGTAATAATAGTTAATAGTTATAAGGGAAGAACAAAGAACTGAGGAAAAAGAAAAAGGCAAAAGGAGGCGGGGCAGGGGCCACAAGAAGCTCCACAGCAGGCACAGGCCGTAAATCAGGTGAACAGCCCTGATAACAGTAACCAATCAGAAGTTCACAGGGTACTAACCCCAGCAAAGACCCCAACCACAGAAAGACGGTAACCTATCAAAACCCCAGGCCTCCCCAGTGACCAATAAGTAAACGGACACTGGCTCAGGCCTCGTCCTTAGCATTTTATTGCAACCCATAATACCCTGCGAGAAAGTGTATAAAAGTTTTCCTGCCCTTTGTTTTGGGGCCACTCTCCTCTATAACCACTTTGATGGTGGGAGTGACCCAAGTATATGCCTGAAAAGAATAAAACTCCTTGGATTTCCAGGTGTGCATTTGGTGGCAAATCTGGTCCTTTCAGTATGAACTATTTGGAAATGAATAACAACGATAGCAATTTATACCCAAACGTAAAGGTGCACTGGACTGCGTGTGGCTCAGCTCCCAGGGGGCTTCCCTGAAGCCTGCGAGTGAGGCCAAGCCCAGGCAGGGGAGTGTCCATCCCCCTTCTGGGATGAAGCGTGACCCACAGAGACCCACAGCCCTCTGCATGGAAGGGCAGTGCCACCCCTTTGACTTGCCCCAAGGCCCTCCTGACCAGCCACCTCTGGCCCACCTCAGAGAGGGGAGGCCTGCAGTGAAGGGCCCTGAAGCCTGAGGCTGGGAGGATACTGGCCTTTGCACTGAGAAATGTGGGGACAGAAAGTTTCTTCTAGGAATCTTGGCAGGAGGTGAGCCAGTGACTGGCGGACCTATGACCCTGGTGGGGCATGAGCACCTCAGACTGACCCAGGACCAAGCAAAGGAAAGCAACTCCTGAGTGGGCCGACGGTGAGAGCCAGCAGGGTACCGGTGGCTGACGGAGCCTCCCGGAGAGCAAACAGAAGACACCATGGATTTAAAAACCAACCAGATGCCACTTGAGAAGAGGCGATCACAGCACAAAGTAAGACAGGTTTAGAAACACAGGGCTCTTAACAGAGATGTCAGTGGGCCAGGTCGGGAGAGAAGGAGCAGGGTTGATAGAGACCCAGCAGGTGATCGAGCAGAGGATGCAATGTCGGGCAGCCAGAGCTGAGGTGGGAGGAAGGGGCTGGGGCTGCAGGGGCCTCTGTGCAGACACTGGACGTCCAGGAGGACAGAGGAGCCGGGAGGAGGGGAGGTGGCTGGAGTTGGAACGAGTGGCATGAGACCTCTTTTAGTGGAAGGGACACTGGTGAGTCTGAGTGCGGATCAAAAATGCACGAGAATTCCAGGTAAGACAGGGAGGAAAGACACACAGCCATGGCTGTCCTGGAAGGATCCTGACCCCAAGACTAAAAAGAACTCTTAGAAGCTGCCAGAAAGGAAGAACAAGCATCCCTAGATTATTCAGAGACAAGTGGTGACAACCAGGAGACCTCCACACAGCCAGGATCAAGAGAAGGACATCTGGGGACAGGTGAGCTCCACCCCGACAGAGCCAGCAAAAGGCTCTCCCCAGGTGGGTCACGGGCTAGGCAGGGGGAGGCCTGCTGATGTGCAGAGGCTCTTTGGGTGATTGGGCAGGGCTGGCAGCAGGGAGGCGAGGGCTGAGGGTGGGTGTGAGTGACAGCTTCTGAAGGCTTCCCCTGACCTGGGCAGGGCGCTGCCACCAGCCCTCTGGCTGCATTTCTCTCCATTTCCTACCACCCTATCAGGACCTGGAGCCTTTTGTCTCCTATCCATGCAACTTCTGCAGCAGGGGGCAGGGGGCTTGATGAATAGTCAGGAGTCGCTGAACAGCAGGGATAGTTCTGAGAAATGTGTCTTCGGGTGATTTTGTCACTGTGAGACCTCACGGGGGCACTTACACAAACCTGGGAGGTGCTGTGTTACAGCCTGTGCCCCAGGCACACACCTGTGCATGTGTTGCTGCACCGAATCCTGCAGGCAACTGTGACACAGCGTGGGTACGTGTGTGTCTGAACACAGAAAAGGCACAGCAAACATGATAGAAAAGGTAGGAACTGTGTGGGGCACCTGCTATGAATGGAGTTTGCAGGACTGGCAGCTGCTCTGGGTGGTCAGTGAGGGGTGATGACTGAGGCCGAGGGCATCGCTGTCCCCTACTGCAGACTTTAGAAACACTGGACACTTAGGTTATGCTAAATTTATAAAAAACTTTTTTCTTTATTGTAGAATAAATTAACCTTAGCTTCTTGTAATAGTTTTAGTTTAAAAACATAAGAATTTTCTAACTCATGATCTGTAATAACACATAGCTTAAAACACAGATCGTACAGTCGTGCAAAAATATTTTCTGTGTGTCCTTATCCTGTAAGCTTTTTTGTATTTAGAAAAATTCTTAAACTTATTTTATGTTTTAAACTTTGCTGTTAAAAACTAAGACACAAATGTACATCAGCCTCGGTCTACACAGAGCCGGGATTGTCAGTGTCACTGTCCTCAGCCCCATCTCACCCTTCTGGAAGGTGACCAGGGACCGTGACGTACTTGGCGCTGTCACCTCCAGTGAAAACCATGCCTTCTTCTGGAAGACCTCCTGAAGGACCTGCTAGGGGTGGCTTTACAGTCAATTTTTTTTTTTTTTTTATAAATAGAAAGAGAATACTCTAAGGAGTGGACAGCAAGTCCACAAGCCAGTAACATGGTTATTCATTATCGTTACCAAGTATTATGTACGATGCATAATTGTATGGCTAGACTTCTCCTGGCCAGCGGTGCGATAGGTTTATTTGCACCAGCTCTGCCACAAACATGTGAGTAATGTGTTGTGCCAGACGTATGAGGGCTACCGCGTCACTAGGTGATGGGAAGTTTTCAGCTCCGTTGTGACCTCAGGAGACCACTGTCGGAAACCTGGCTCCGTGTTGACTGGCACGTTGTCATGCAGAGCATGGGGGGCATGGCTGACATTTTTTTTTTTTTTTTTGAGATGGAGCCTCAAGCTATCCCCCTGGGTAGAGTGCCATGGCATCACAGCTCACAGCAACCTCCAACTCCTGGGCTCAAGCGAGTCTCCTGCCTCCGCCTCCCAAGTAGCTGGGACCACAGGC
>CAUYQV010075916.1:0-26785 GCA_963574575.1 Galagoides demidoff | reverse complement strand
GGCCCGCCAAACAACAATGATGGCTGCAACCAAAAAATGGCCGGGCGTTGTGGCAGGCGCCTGTGGTCCCAGCTACTTGGGAGGCGGAGGCAGGAGACTCGCTTGAGCCCAGGAGTTGGAAGTTGCTATGAGCTGTGATGTCATGGCACTCTACCCAGGGGGATAGCTTGAGGCTCCGTCTCAAAAAAAAAAAAAAGAATGTTGAAGGTATGGCTCGGTGCCTGTGGCTCAGGTGGCTAAGGCACCAGCCACATACACCTAAGGTGGCAGGTTCGAATCCAACCCAGGCCCGCCAGACAACAATGACGGCTGCAACCGAAAAATAGCCAGGCACTGTGGCAGGCACTTGTGGTCCCAGCTACTTGGGAGGCTGAGGCAGGAGACCTGTTTGAGCCCAGGAGTTGGGAGGTTGCTGTGAGCTGTGATGCCACAGCACTCTTCCCAGGGGGATAGCTTGAGGCTCTGTCTCCAAAACAAACAAACAAAAAAAGAATGTTGAAGGTAGATGACCATGCTCTTCTGCTTGGAAGATTTCAGTTGAAAAGTCTACTGTCATCCTTAATGGCTCTGCCTTTGTAGGTCAGTTGGTGCTTATCCCTGGCTGCTTGCAGAATTTTTTCTTTCATGTTGACTTTGGACAAGTTCATTTTTTTTTTTTTCACACACAATAGCATGGATCAAACGTTGATTCTTTTTTTTTTTTTAATTGATTGATATCTGTATACATTAATGCAAACATGGGGTACATTGTGCTGTTTTCATATACAATTTGAAACACTTTCATCAAGCTGGTTAACATAAATTTCATGTCATTTGCTTTATCATTGTATCAAAACATTTATATTCTAGTTCTAGAAAAGTTCACTTGTACCCTTGTTAGACAGATATATAGGTAATCTTTCCCGTCACCCTCCCACCACCCATCCGCCCTTCTCCCCTCCCCTTCCCTACCCCCATCCCATATTTTTGGGCTAGAAAATCTTTTGTTTGAGAGCTATAGATTAGTTTCATAAAAGGGCTGTGTACATTGGATACTTTTTCTTCCATTCCTGAGACACTTTGCTAAGAAGCACATTTTCCAGTATCCTTTACATATTTTAAAAGCACTTCTCAAAGGTTCTAACTAAATTACGTCTTTATTTCTGTAATATCCATCTCTCTACTAGATTTTAAACTCATAGGAGCAAGGACAGTGTCCAGTTTGGTTAACCTTTAGAAGAGCTCAAGGGAGCTCTTTAGGGAGTCTGTAATTATTTTATTGGATAAATGTGTAAAATAGTTTCTTGAATTCACTCAGTAAAAGGTATTTCAGGAAAAAAATCTACAATATAAATGAGGTGCTATAAAGCCACCATTCGTTATGTTTTGAATATTATGAGTTGATATGTTTGGAAGTGAAATGAATCTATTAGTTCCCCAATTAGAATATGATTTGGGGGAAAAACTTGTTTACTAATAAGGGCTTGACCATATTTCACACTGTTAATTTACATTGGCAATTTAGTCTTCAGAAGAGTCTAACTTACATGGGGCCTTCAGGGACCTTCCTGTAGGTTTTCTGTGGTAGATCATGTCTTCTAAGGATGGCTGCAGTAATATCCCCCATCTCTTATGGTCTTCACACAATATGACTCCGGTGCTCATTCCATGAAGAGGCAGAGTCTGTTCCCTCCCCTTGCATCTGGGCAGGTCTGTGACGTCAGTGGACCTCATGTTGCAAAGTGAGATCATAAAAGGTAATACAAGTTCTGCCTTCTTCCCTTGGGATAGTTGACTTTGGAGACCTGGGTTCCTGTGTGAAAAGAGGGAGGCCTCACTGCCAGGCCACATGGAGAGGACACCGGGTGAGTTTTCTGGGTTGACAGTTAGCACTAAACATGTGGGTGAAGACACCTCTGGGTGAATCCCACCCCAGCTGTTGTGTCACCTCCATGTTTTGTTATACAGAAGAAGCCCAGATGTCATGGAGCAGAAACAAGCTGCTCCCCTGTGCCTTTTCGGAGTTCTTCACTCACAGAATCTGTGAGCAGAATAAAATAGTTGTTTTAGGTTGCTAACTTTGGGATAATTTGTTATGCAGTGACAGGAAGAGAAAGAACGTTAACATTTTGATTTTCAATGTTTTCTTATGTTTATAATCTGAGAATAAAAACTTTATCATTTTAACTTGTATTCCTTTATTAGTAGTAAGGTAGAACCCTTCTTTATATGAACATAAACTGATTGTATCTCTTTTTATCTCATTGCTATTCTTTATTTTTTTTTTTTTAGACCTTTGTCCTTTTGGTTTTGTAAGAAATCTTGATGTGAGGATAGTAAATGTTTATTTCTTATATATTCCACAAATTTTTTGTTGTTGGTGGTGTTATATACTTGTATTGCTCTTTAAAGTCAGAACTTGAATGTTTTCGAGTAGGGTGTTTATGCCCTCTGTGTAGTTCTCTCTCATTGCAAGACAATTACATTTATTCTCCATGTCTGTGATTGAGAATATAGTGTTTACTCACCTGAGAAAATGGCCCTCATAACTTCTAATTTTTCCTAAAACTTTATCATACTTTGGTTAAATGTATTTTCAAAATCCCATATTTCAGTATGGTTTATTTTTTTATAATATTGTGCATCTTAGCATAAGTGATTTGGTCTAAGAGTTTTAATATAGTGAAAAAGACTCAGTTATAAAGAAGTGTAAGTCAGAGACTAACAAGAGTGATGGGATGAAAGCCCTTGTAAGTAAAAGGAAAGAATTTTTTAAAATTCAGGAACAAGGTATGTGCAAATTATTAGTAAGAAAGCAATAGTTAGGAAATATGTTTTAGCAAAAATCCAGCAATACTAATTATGGCTTAGTATTGCTTTTAAATAATGTGATAGGGAAAATACAAATACAGAATAGATAAACTTAGTAGAAATTTGGAAAACAAGAAAGGATGACTATAAAAGGGCATCCCTACATATGATAATAGCTAACATTTCAAGAAAGCTATTGGATAATTAAAGCCATTGTCAAATATGAAAAGTGGTAGTTACTTTTGATATCATATCTAAAAGCATAATAAATTGGAGTAAATAAAATGGTAGATGCAGTTAAATTCTGGTTTTGAAATTTGAGAACATATTCTGTATGAATATTGGTAGTTGAAGATTAGCACAAAGCCATCTTAAATACTCTACTAGTTTCTATAAAGTCTGACACTTAAGTTTGCAACTCATCCTAGAAAAAGTGCTATATACCTCATTGCTGAACATCAGTATGGTTACTTTTGAAGTACTCCCCTTGGGAAGCTATGCACTGATGCCAGCACCTAATTCACCCTTCAAAGCAATTTTGGACTTTCTAGAATGGCTATCAGAGCTGTTCAAAATGTCTTTCTTTTAGTATTTCCTTTATCTTTGGGTAAAGAAAAACATCATCAGGGGCCAGGTCAGGAGGGCGTTCCAATCCAGTTTTTGGTTTCTGGCTAAAACTCCCTCACAGACAGTGCTGTGTGAGTTGGTACACTGCCGTGATGCAAGAGCCATGGGTTGTTGGGAAAAACTTCAGGATGTTTCTGTCTAACTTTTTCACATGGCTTTTCTAGCACTTCCAAATAGTAAACTTGGTTAACTGTTTGACCAGTTGACACAAATTTATAATAATTCCTCTGATATCAAAAAAGGTTAGCAATGTCAGTTGGACTCTAGGTTTGGACTGACAGAACTTTTTTGGATCATGGAGAATTGGCTGACTTCCATTGTGCACTTTGACACTTTGTTTCAGGGTCACATTGGTGCACCCATGTTTCATCACCAGTGATGACAAAGCCCAAAACCTCATCTTGCCTTTCTAAAGGGTCTTGACAAACTTTGACTCTCTTTTGCTTTTGTTCATTGGTGAGCTCCTTCAGGACCATTTTTGCACACATCTTTCTCAGGCCAAGATTTCAGTTAAGATTTTTCTAACTTTTTCTATTGATGTTTTCTTGGGTCTGCTATGCTTCTCAGTCAGCCAATGATTTTGATGCATAGTTCAATGAATTTTTGCAAAGTTTTCATCAGTTCTATTCATTACTGGCTCCCCTGACTTCTCTTTATCAGTGATACTTTCTTTCTCCTTAGAATAATATTTATTACATTTGTACATTGCTGTTTTCTTCATGGCATTATACCCATAAACTTGGACTAACATGTCCCTGATTTTACTCCACTCTTGGCCAAGTTTAACAAGAAATTTAACATTTGTTCATTGCTCTAATTCAAGCTTCAACACACTCCTGATAGCATACAAAAACACACAACAATAATGAATGCCACTCAGCAAGACACTGCCACACGTTGACACAGAGCTGACATCCACTAATATGCCAAGGTTATGAACCTGACAGAGCTGTCTGTACAGTGCTACCAACAAGTGCACAGCAGCAAGTTCATGAACTTCATTGTCAAATTTCTATAAATTATGTTCACGTGAATCTTTAAGTTTCATAGAAAATTAGTTATAATTGAGAAGAAAATATAACATATTCTCTGCCTTCATACAATATGCTGGGAGTCTTAGATGGTTAGACATAGAGGCTGTAACAGTTAAAAGTCTACCTAGTCACCTGCTGTCTATTTATCCTCACTGCAAATTAAATTCTGAGAACTAGCTATGCAAACAAGCCCACAAAGTGACAGCAAGGATCACGCTCTGTAATCAGCAGCTGCATCACCTGCTACTCAGCAGAAATCCATCCAAAGTGAAGGATGGCCAGTTCTTTACATATCTCATTCTTTACTTGCATGATTAGAAAGAAATCAGGTCACTGTGATTGGCAGTGAATTTTATATAATCAGGCCTTAAGAATGTTTTTGAAAATACTGGGGGAATAATTTCTGTTACACTTAAGGATTTTAAACATAGAGTGGTTTAAGAAACAATGGCCAGTGAATTCTCAATGCTTGTCATTTACTAGAGGACCTCCATCTATTACGCATAGTTGCTTATATATAAAATGTTGTCCCAACACTCTTAGTGGCTCCTAGTGGGTGTGAAGTGGCATTTCTTTCCATGTTGTTTTGCATTATCCTGAAGGCTAACAATGTGAGCATCTCTTCATACCCTTATTGGCCATTCTTATGTTTTCTCTGGGGAAATGTCTATATTCAAATCATTGCTTCATTTAAATAATTATTTGTTACTGAGTTGTGAGGGTTCTTTATGTAACCTAGACACAGTTGTTTCTCAGAGAGGTGATTTGCAAACATTTTCCCCTATTTCATAGGTTGTCTTTATACTTTCCTGATGATATCCTTTGAAGCATGAACATCTCTAATTTTGGTGAATTACCAAATTCACCAAAAGGCCCAATGTACCCTGTTTTCTTATTGCTCGTGATTTCTGTTTTATTAAGAAGTCTTTGATTAAGCCAAGATCATGAAGACTTAGCACTATATTTTCTTTATAACCTGATAGCAAAGTTATTAGCAAATAGCTAAACTTTATCCACCTCAAACTATATTCTAACAATAATCTAAAAGTTATGTTTAACCAAATTGCCTAAAGTCATTAACATACCTTTTTAGATCCTAGGAGGCTTGATGAATAGGTAGATTGAAACTTGTGCTTCAGATTAAATCAGTAACATGGTTTTTGAAAGAAACACAAAACTTAGAACTCCCAGATTACTTCCCAGAAAGGTTGCCACTAGGTCACTAAGAAATACAGTGATTACGTGGACCATATTGTTTTAGTTCCTGAACAAACTCCCATAGGCCTTTCTGCATATCTAGGCCTGGACATTGAAAAAAAAAAAGTAGAATACCAATGATTATCGAGGACTTAACTTGAGAAGGTCCTTGGTATCCCAACCTTCCTATTTTCAAGAGTACCTTTAAGAAGTCATAGCTTGAGTTTTCAAATGAGTCAAAGTCATTTCTGTTCCAGTGTAAGCATAAGAGGGATGGGAGGTGAAGTTACCCCCCCTGAATAATTAATTAAAGTCAGTGCATTCCTGTGGTGACATTCTAATTCCTTGACCTAATCCTTCTGGTGTCACACATGGGAAGGATATTATGAATAATACCCATTAAGTGTATTTAGCCTCTGGATACCACAAAATGAACATAGGAGAGGCCATGTGAGAAACCTCAACAAGTGTAACCCTAGGGCCTTGCCGAATGCCTTTCCCAGCTGTCCTACTGGGGACATACTGGGTTAGGCTGAGCCACACATTCATCTTCATATTAGGCACCATCTAGCTGGATTCTCCAGCTCTATAGGTGAGAAGGTTAATAATCCAGTGGGGAAAGAGCGAGGCCCCACCTCTATTAAAAATAGAAAAACTAGCCATGTGTGGAGGGCTCCTGTAGTCCCAACCACTCAGGAGGCTAAGGCAAAAAGACTGCTTAGCCCAGGAGTTTGAGAGTTTGAGGTTGCTGTGATCTACAATGCTATGGCACTCTATCTAGGGTGAGAGTCTGCCTCAAAAAAAAAAAAAATCAATCCAGTGGGACAAGGAAGAATAACACACTCCTAGAACAATGTACTCTAACATTGTTACCTAGTGGAATATTCCCTACCTTTATAAATCAGTTGTTTTCATGATTCCCAAGTTGTCAATCTGGGTATGAGTAGAGTGAAATGGAAATAAATTGACCATCAATAAGAAAAGAATAGGATGTACTGTAAGCTCTCACCGGGGCAATTAGGCAGTAAAATGAAATTAAAGGCATCCAGATTGTAAAAGGAGAAATAAATTTTACCTATTTTCAGATGATATGAACTTACATATAAAAATAATCTGAAAGAATCCACTAAAATTTTTAGAATTAATAAAAACTCAGCAAGTTTATAGGGTATAATATCAATATACAAATAACAATTGTTTCTATACGCGAGCAGTGAACAACACAAAAGTAAAACTTACAGCAAATTCCTTTATAATAGCATCAAAAATAATAGAACAAATATAAATCTAACAAAAGAAATGCAAAACTTATACTCTGAAAACGACGAATCATTGAGGAAACGAAAGAGCATGTAAATGAAAGGCATCCTTTGTTTACAGATTGGAAGAGTTAATGTTGAGACATCAATTCCCCTCAAACTGGTTTATCTGTAAACTTGGTGCAATTCCTATCAAATTCCTAGTTGATCTCCAGAAATTGACAAGCTGGACCTAAAGATTCATATGGAAATTCAAAGGACCAAGGATAGCCAGACAACAATGAAAATGACAAAGTTGGTGAACTCACGCCTTCTGATTTCAAAACACACTGCAATAATAAAGTGGGCCAGAAGTCTAGCACCAGGGCAAGGATGACTGTGGACGGTGGGATAGACCTGGGCATCCAGAATTAAGTCCTTACGTTTGTTACGATTGATTTTCTGACAAAGGTACCAAGATAATTCAATGGAGAAAAACAGTCTTTTTAATAAATGGTACTGGGACAACTGATGATTCACATGCAAAAGAATAGACTTGTACAAAAATTAACTTGAAATGGATCATGGCCCTAAAAGTAAGACTATAAAACTCTTAAGAACAGAACAGTTCAAATCGTGATCTCGGGCAGTGATTTTCAACCACTATGCCGCAGCACACTGGTGTGCCATGAGAGGTTCTTAGGTGTGCTGTGAAAATTTTGAAAAATTATTATTTTCTAAAAAAGTTCAAAGCACAGTAGGTATATACATATCTTTTTTACTCTTTTTTGAGCAACTTAATTTAAGCGTGCCACGAAGTTTAACTATAGGTTCAAGCGTGCCATGAGATAAAACAGGTTGTAAAACAGTGCTCTCGGCTTAGGAAATGGTGTTGTAGCTATGGCACCGAAAGGCCTGCCGACCAAAGAAAAATGATTTTTGGCAGATAATGGTCATCTGCTAAAAAGTCTGAGATGGGCGAGGGTTAGTTATTTACCAACAATTTGGCTACTTGGTTATAAAGTAAGAACATTTCAGATCAAAGTTTACTAGACACTTGTTTAATAAACATGCACAAGGAAGCAGACAAAATATTCCATACAATACTTCTATACTTCATGAAGTCTCAGGTTTCCACCCTTGTAGGTGTTTGAGCACTCCCACAGGGAGAAGTTTCCCTAAAGGAAGAAGTAACAATATTCTAGAGACAGCCATCTGTTTTTCTCTTGTAGTTAATTTGAAGGATACAGTTGTTTTTGACCCCAGTGGTTAGATACCAAACACATTTGGAATTAAATTTGGGATAGTATCTGCTCCTAAGACCAAAGGCTACAGATTTCACTAGATTGTTATACTCTATTTTACAAAAGTGAGGAGTTGCCCAAAATATTTACCTAATCCACGAGTCTTGCCATCACTGCATTCAGCTGTATAAATACAGTTTTGAGATTGGTTCTGCTAATTAGGCAAACCTCTGGTGTTGACCGAGCTGTGTACAGAAGGCTATGTGGCTTGTACTGCCTGCCATCTCTGGGATATGGCCTCTCAGACTACATATAGCTGTCCTTGCAGGCATATGCATTCATGATGAGAATAGCCAGGTGTCCCTGGAGTGTGGCTTCAACTCATACATCTTTTATTATATGATAGTAATTTCAAAGTGATTTAAAAATACTGCAACTGGGTGGGTTGATAAGAGAGGAGGGTTCAGCTAGTCACCATGAATTCAAATGAGGCCAAATGGTCCCAAACTCTGAGTGTTGGCAGAAATCTTTAGGAAAATATTACATTTCTTCTGGCCACATTAAAGCCAACTCTGCCAAGGTTTAAGGTGAGCTGGGTTGGGGGAAGATTCTCGTCTGATATCTGGTTTTCAGTTGCATTTGAACATGGGCTTCCTGGAAATAATGTATCAAACAAAAGGATGACTATTACATTGGAAATTGCAGGTTATCATCTAAGGAGATATGTTGCAGGGGGTGCAAACAGCTTTTCAAAACTTTTTAGTTCAAAACCTGGTTCACACGAGCAGAGTAAACATTTCCACATAGTAAAGCCAACTGGAAGCAAAATACTTGAACTCCTCTTGAAAGTTAACTTGGCCCCTGGGGATTTATGTCTTTTGGTGATATTATCTCCAACCTGCTAAGACAGCTCTCTCCTCTTCCAGTGTCGCCTAGAATGGTGTGACCTTGAACCTCTGCCTTTCTGGGGGTGGATGCTTCACAAGTCAGAGGAAAGCTATCTGGTCAGGTATCCCCTTCTCTGCCCCTTCCCTCCTGCTACAGGGGAAGCGCTCAACAAACAGCAGGTGCCACCCGCAGTTAACCGCATCTGCTGGGACCTGTGAAAAGGCTATTTCTTCAAGAATGAAGAAATTCTCATTTCACTCTCCCCCAAACTGGACTCGCTGAAGAAAGTGGTAGGGAAGCGAATATGGGATCCCTTTGAATTCTCTCTGTCATTCTCAACTGCTTTGAAATGATGAATTTTGAAATTAGAAAAAGAAAAAGAACTGAGATTCTCAGGTTCTGTGAGATATATATATGTGTGTGTGTGTGTATACGTTATATATACCACACACACATATATACATGCATACATATACACTTCTGTTCTTGCCTTCTGGTTGGGGAATCCTCTGCTGGCTGACTCGTAATTTGCAGAAGAGATTTCTTTTCAGTTTTTCTTATGGGATTTCCCAGGCTTTCTTATACTTATGTATGATATGCTAACTTACATTATAGTAAGCAGAAGGGTTTAAATTCAAATTCTGTGGGAGCAAAGGAGTATAAGAATCATTATTATAAGGATGATAGTTGTTATAAATACAGTTTGTGAACTAGCAGTTTTTGACCAGGTTACTTCAATATTATAAGTAAGTGATCTATTAATTAAGCTTCAATAAGTTTTTCAAAAACATTCCCATTTAATTTCTTTCTTTTTTTTGTTTTTTGTCTTTTGTTTTTCAAAAATATTCCCACTGAAATTTATTTTTAACCACCCTGGGATTTGGCCTGCGCTATAACAGAGAATGAAAGCCGGGACAATAAATGGCCAGAATTTATTAAGAACTTAGTAAGAACTCACCATTACCACATATGCCAGGAGTTTTCTTTGTGAATAAATAGAAGGACGCTGGGTCCTATCTTTAGAGTTTTCTCTTTAGTCATGGAGAAGATGAGAAGAATGTGGTGGCTGGTCTTCCATCATGGAAGCATCAGTGAGGTCGGGATTATCAAAGAGAATTTGGAGAGGATGTTTTATATTTTTAAACAAATATAGAGTGAGGAAATAATATTGGAGAGTCTATAGGACAAGGCAGATAGCCACCCATAAGTTGAAGGGATGCCTATCTCCCAGACCAAGGGTAATAGATTGGATGGTGGGGGAGCAGGTCCAGAAGGGTCTTGAAAGACCAATTTGACTATGGAAGGATATTTACGTCCTTGAAGGTCTTTTTTAAAAGTTAAATCATAGCTGTGTACATTAATGCAATCAGGGGATACGATGTGCTGGTTTTATATACCATTTGAAATATTTTCATTAAACATAGACGTCACTGCATTTTCTTAGTTATTGTGTTCAGATATTTATATTCTACACTTAGTAAATTTAACATGTACCCTTGTAAAATACACCATAGGTATGGTCTCACCAATTACCCTCCCTCCACCCATCCTCCCCCTTCCCTCTCCTCTTTTCCCTTCTTCTTGGGCTATAGTTGGGTTACGGCTTTCATGTAGGGCTGACTACATTGGATAATTTTTCTTCCATTCTTGATATACTTTGCTAAGAAGAATATGTTCCAGCTCCATCCACATGAACATGAAAGAGGTAGTGTCCATTTTTAAGGCTGCATAATATTCCATGGTGTACATATATCACAATTTATTAATCCATTCATGGGTCAATGGGCACTTGGGCTTCTTCCATGACTTAGAAATTATGAATTGGGCTGCAATAAACATTCTGGTGCAAATATCTTTGTTTAAAGTGATTTTTGGTCTTCTAGATATATACCTAGTAGAGGAATTGAAGGATCGAATGGCAGGTCTATTTTTAGACCCCTAAGTGATCTCCAAACATCTTTCCAAAAGAAATGGATTAGTTTACATTCCCACCAGCAGTGTAGAAGTGTTCCCTTTTCTCCACATCCACGTCAACATCTCTGGTTTTGGGATTTTGTGATGTGGGATGATTTTATTGGGGTTAGATGATATCTCAAAGTGGTTTTGATTTGCATTTCTCTGATGATTAAGGTTGATAAGCATTTTTTTCATGTGTCTGTAGGTCCTTGAAGGTTTTTGAACAAAAACCTTAGCTTAACCAAAGTCATGGGGGAAGTCCTTTCCTTTGTAGATGTTCTGTGCACTCTATCAAAGCTGTTTAATCATTTTAGGGATAGGGTAGCACACATCCCAATACCCAGTCTCTGCTGCCACTGAGAATATGTGAACGTTGGGTGGAGACAGGAAATCTCAGGGTTCCTGCAACCCCTTACGTGAAAGTCTTTGTCCCTTTCATATGTACTTTCAAGTTCGCTTTACCAGGCCCAGGATGTCTCTCTCTACATGGAATTACCAGATAATGAGGAGTAGGTTGCTGAGGAAGACCTGGCATATAGAGTAGTTAACAGACCAAGTCCAGAATGCTTAGTGGACATTTTTAGCTGGAGCTGGGACTAAAGCATTTTTCCTTTACTAAAATAAAATACTTAGAAGCTTCCTGCAGAGGCTCACACCTGTAATCCCAGCAGTCTGGGAGGCTGAGGCAGGGGAATCACTTGAGGTCAGGAGCTCAAGACCAGCCTAAGCAATAGAGCGAGACCCCAGTCTCCATAAAAAACAACAAAACCCAAAAAGATAGTTGGGTGTGGGGGCCTACACCTGTAGGCCCAGCCACTTGGGAATCTGAGGCAGGAGGATCACTTGAGCCCAGAAGTACGAGATTGCTGTGAGCTGTGGTGACACCACTGGGCAATAAACAGCAAGATACTGCCTCACATTCACTTATTTATTTATTTATTTTCAGAATTAGAAATATCAGAGGTGTTTACTCAGGCTGACAGCCTCCTTCACTTTGTTGGTTTGTAGTCCACGAGGAGACAAGAGGAGAGAACATTTTTGAAGTTTAAGAGATTGTGGTGTTCCTTGATTCCAACCCAGAAATACAGAGTGATGGTCTTTAGGGTTTATTTTGTGGGAGTTGCCTTGACCTCCGAGCTACCGCCTCTGTGGTGTTGGCTCCAGCATGGTAGCTCCTTTGAGACTTACGGCTTCAGAGGGACAGCCGTTCTGACTCTTCCACAGAGACACACCCTCCCTTAAATCCGGCTGCCCTTCTTCACTTGCCGCCTGCACTGACGGCAGACGGTGCAGACTGAGTTTCGGTTTAATGGTGTTGAAATCTCGGTTGATCACAAAGAACCACTTGCATCCTGGAAGGTTATTGGTTAGTTAACATCCTTTCTGAGCTCCTGTAGCGTCTGGAGCATGGGATGGGCTGGCTGACAGCTCTCTTTTCCCAGGGGCTGCCTCTGCATCATGAGTCAAAAAAGATTCTGATTTCTCTGCTTGAGTTTAGGAGCGCAAACTCTTCGCTGCTTCTTTATTCTGGGAATGAAGATTGCCCCAGACTAGTGTCCTCTTATTATTACTAAGATTGATGCTCCTGAAGGGGGTGATAGTTTCCTTTTTGCATAATCTTTTGTGAGAGGAAAGTCCGTTACCTGTTTTCCTGGTGGAACTTTGTACAAATTGACATGATTTGGCTGTTCTTCTCCCTGTTTACTGGTGAGCTACCACACCATAGTTCTCAGCTTTGGATACAGCACCGAGTTTATGTCAAAGAGAAGATTCATGGCGTCAGCTTGCAGGGATTCTTCTGGCCCTGGAGTCAGTTAGGGATAATTTACTCAATTAGCAACCCTGGCAGTTAATTGCTTCTTTGTTGGAGTCTGAGAAATAAAACCTAAACTCACTAGTAATTTGACTTCTTTGGAGGACAAAGAGATTATACAAATTTAACTTTAATGGCATTATCATTGCCGTCTTTTGAATCTTCTTACTATGTGTAGTTGAAGGATGACATACGATGCTTAACAATAGCATTGCAGGCCATTTCTGTCAACATGGATATTGCTGCTATAAACACAGCTGACAAATAATTGCATTTACTTATAATGATATATGTACTAAAACTGAATGCCTATCTGTTGATTAGATGACTCCTAAATAATTCCTATTAAATTTAATTGAATCAGTGGGTAGCCTTTAGAATCTAGTCAGAGAGTACTTTCACTTTGAAAAGCCTTTATTACCAAATGTGAATATATAATATATGTTTGATAAGGGGTATGTATATATTAAATACATATGTACATATAATGTATATATACATATAACATATATATGTTACATGTACATATGTACACGTGCATCATACACACAGTATAGTCTTACAAAATAAAAATCTCATTGAAGTTGACAAAATAACATTTGGCCCACAATATCTGTCTTCATCTTTTCATTATGTTCATTACATTCTAACCATTCCTAGTTGGATTTTCCTTTTACTGAATTAAGGATCTGAAGAAGATTCTGGACTAATTTCAGAAGGTGTGGCTTCTCTGCCTCTGAGGGATAGGACTTTGTATGGACCATTTCCTGTAAGATCTATTTTTGTCATTTATAAAATTCAGCCAGTGAGCTGGGGTTACAGCAATGAAGGAGAAAGACATGGTCTGTTTTTAAGGAGAAACATTGATCGGGGGTGAGACAAGTAAATGAGCAAGAAGATTCTAAGTGGTGACGAGCTCTGTGACACACAGTAGAGACTGCCACATCAGGTAGCAACTAAGGAACACTTTATATTAGCACAAGGAAAGTGTGCACGGCCCAGCGACACATGAGCTGAGGCCCACAGGATGACAGGAGCCACTGTGGAGAACCGGGGGAGGCATGATCGGGCACGGAGAGAGAAGGGCCTGCAGCCAGAGCAAGTGCAGCCTGTTCAGGGGCAGGAGGGAGACAGCAGCAGGTGCAGGGCCACAAACGGGACAAAATGAGAGAAGGCTCAAAGTCAGAGAGAGGGCAGCGGCTGCTTCTGTCAGCCCTTGAAGGTGAGGCTAAGGAGTTTAGAGCTTGTCGGGAGTAGGCTCTGAACTTCATCACCTTCAAGGACTGTAGTGGGAAGCCACTGCAAGGTTCTGGGCAGGTGGACACTGGCTAATTCTGTTATATAAAGAACCTCTGGCCTGCACTATGGGAGCGTGGACTGCAGAGGGACGAGAGAGGAGGCAGGGCCTCTGCCAAGGAAACTTGCACCCTCGTCCCAGTGGGAAGGGACGGGATTGAACTCTGAGCAGTCTTCCTTGATTTTTTTTTTTTTTTGGTAGGGGTTCAGATCCTCTCCCAAGAAAAATGCTCACTTGCATCTCATTATAAATTCTCAGGGGATTCTCAGACCCCCTGAAATCTATCCATGGATTATCTCCAACAAGTAATCTCTATGAATTTTTTCACCTTTCATACTTTGTTTAAATGTTTCCTAAAGGGAAGCTATGACTTATATTCTTTGTGTATATCATTATAGCAACATCATTTCAGGGGCTTACAGCACATTACCAATAATTTCATAATTTCTGATACGCAAGCATTTTGCAGTCTGTTTTAATCACTGCTCAGTTTTTGAAGTAGAAAATATCAGAGGTGGGTATAGAAGACTTCAGGTTTTGAAGATGAAATAGAAACATGTTTACTATAGTCTTCTCCCTTTAAATACACCAAATAACAAAAGGGAATGGCAAATAGACAAGGTGATTCCAAACAATTCAAATAACAAAAAGTAGAGAAGAAAATATTCTGCAGGTGGGGGTAGGGAAGAGTAAAACACACTACAAATCCAAGGTGTAAACTATGAAAACAATCTGCTGAAGGAATAGATCGTTCTGTGGACTCAGGGAAAAGTGTTAGAGCAGAACCACGTAGCTCCCCTAAAACCAGGGGCCGGGCACCAGCACATAGTCGCAGGCACTGAATTTAAGTTATTAATGTAGAATAGAGCAGGGAAGGCGGGGAGGGAGTGGCAGGCCCATCTGAAGCCATAGCTATGCATAAAATAATTGCCACTGAGGCTTGCCAGATCATCTGAATTTTTAAAAAGCTGGAAAGATGGATTTTTATATGAAGTGTTCCTATCTTTCAAAAACTGTGTGGGCCAAACGAACTCATATCTGCCAGCTGGATTCCGTCCGTGGGCTGCCAGTGTAAGATCCCTGCTCACGAAGCAAGTGTCATAATTCTTAAAGGCCCATCTAATGATTCTTTGATTAGATGGATGACTCTGGCAGTGGAAGAGAAGTGTCCCTGGAGATGCCTAATTCCACACTATAAGGCGGGGAAGGTTATGCCTGGCCTGGTAGGCAAGGGGACGGCATTAACCAGGAGGGTCGGAGAGAGCACAGCATTGAATGACAGAGTTTCTGGGCCTTGAAGGGCTTCAGTGTGGTCTTCCTGATACCCCAGGGTCTGAACACAGGGTGGCTTGTGGCAGAAGATGCAGCCAATTTAGCTGAGTGTTGGAGATGAGGCAGATGGAGACTGGGGCTGCCCCGGCCCCCTCCTCACCCTTCCCGTCCCTGGTCTTGGGCAGTAGTTGGCCTGGATGCGGCTGCTGCAGAGATACTGAGCAACCTCCGGGAGCAGCACAGCACCTGGGCACAGACACAGCAAATGTGAGCAAGTGCGCCCTTGGTGACTGCTGGAGATGAGGGAAGGGAGCGCGGTCTGACAGATCTCAGGTTGAGAATCCTTCCAGAAAGTGAAAAAAGAATTCAGACAAATTCCTCTCTGTAGACTCAAATGAGACAGCACCCAGTCTTCAAAACACAGTGTGAAGAAAAAATATAAAACTGCCGAGAGAACTATAATAATAGGAAAGGGGCTGTATATTGTCTTCGGAAAATAAGTCAAAGATTCACCTCTGTCTGTAAAGCTTTCCTGTTGGCTAACTTGTTTACTCTTTCCCATAATGACCCTTCAGATCCACACAAACCTCGTCCTTGGCCGTGTGTACTTTCTCCCCACTCATCCCTCCTTTCTCTCCTCCTCCTCAGTGGGCTTCGACTTTCCAGGTCCTTATTTCACAGTATCTATTTGAGTATGAAGTTAACTCTCCTGACTTGTGAGTTGCATACCAACCCCACCCACTTTTTCAGAAAAAAGGAAACTATTATATTTTCTCTACCTTCGGTGTTCAATGTTTTAATCTCCATAGGGTTTATCTTTTAAAAATACTTAAATTTCTCTCATTCATATAAAAACACAGTGACTGTCACCAAAACACACTTGCATCCCCATCCAGCCTCAGCTATCGTGTCGCTTCCTTTTTGAAACTACTTTGTCTTTATTTTCAACTTCATCACCCTTTCCAGATTTCACCCACCTCCCTGCTAAAGTGCCTTTACTAAGGTCAGCAATGACCTCTTCCCCAGAGTCTCATCTTTCTCTAAAGGCGGTGACCTCCTGAGTCCTGCAGGGCCGAGTTCTGGGCCTCTCCTTTGCTCATTCCCTCTCCTCTCCCGAGATGCAGCAATAACCACCGGCCCCATCACATGTGTAAGCTGATGCCCTCAGAATCCACCTGCCATCCTTGACTCATTTCCACTGTACCTCTCATTCTGGGGTGACCGTGGCTTGTACCAACACAGACCCTTTATATATGTTCTCCTTCTGTCCCGGGGCAGTGCTTCTCAGACTCTCTGTACTAAAGAATAGGTTGTTTTGATTGCATTATTGTATACAGCTAATTAAAAAACTTACTGACTTAATAAAAAAAAGATTGTTTCTATAAGTGTCTAATTTCTCATAGACTGATACTTTTATCAGTACAATAAAAATGAAATACTGAAAAAATAAAATGAGTAAAAAAAGATACACAAAATGCAAGCCCAGCTTTTTATTAGATTCAGGGGGGATGTGATTGCTCTAAAACCCTATTCTCAATTATTGTGCTTACATGGCTGTGGAATAGTGACAAATAGTCCAAGGATTGGGATGGGTCTAATGACCCCAGTTTGAGTAGAACGCCTATCTCCCCTTTTGCCTAATTTTCCCACCTGATTTCAAGTCAAACATTTCTGATTTAGGGAAGCCTTTACTGATTCCCTACTATTTATCACAAATCCCACGTGTCACTGCTGTAGTTCTTTCCGTGACACTTACACTGGTGACCTTTACCTCGTCTGTGTGAGCTGCAGGAGGGTGCGGATTGGGTTTCTTTTTTTCCTGCTCACTATTCTTAGCATCTAGGACAGTGCTGGAACATTTTGGGCATCTAAAACTCACCTACTCAACGTGTAAAGAGGACAGGCATGCGCAAAATGTTTGGCAAACACAAAGGCAACCTATAATTCTGCCCAAAGACTGTGGGCAAATTGGCATTTGAAGAAGGGTTCTAGGTGCAGATGCTGGAAGCGTATTTGGGGAGGAGGGATTGGCATATATAAAGGCACAGGAGCACAGAACCTGTCTGGGGAAGGGTTAGTATTTTGGGGTGCCTGGAGCATGAGGTGTGCTGGGGTGAGGAGAGCACTGTGAAACTGATGTGTGGGGATAGAGCTAAAATGGTAGGCTGCACGACTTATCCAAGCTCTTGGATGTAAAACTGAAGGACTGAAATTTTATCACTTCTTGATAGAAAGCCATTTTTTTTCTGTTTAGCAATAGTAAGTCATTAAATAAATTTTGGCAAGAGAATGACATGGTTAAACTTGATGTTCTCAAAGATGCTCTGTGGGGATGAGAAGCTGTGATTGAAAAGGTCAGCACAGAAGGTTCTCGGGTCTACTTCATGAGTGCCTGAGTAGTCATGGGGATGAACAGGAGTTGGACAGGGAGCTCCTGAGAAGGTTTCAACTCCCAGATGAGGTACCTGTGTCCCAGAGGTGTGAATGTGAGGAGGCAGGACTATGAGGTGCCTGACTGCTCTGGCTCTCTGACCATGGCAGCCTGTGTCTCACCGGGGTGTAGAAGCAAGTTCTTGGAGTGTACCTTCCTTAAGCCCTCTAAGTTGTAACACCTGCACAATTAATCTTGCGCCAGCTGGTGGGACATGGTAACAGTTACGTTTCATCCTGAGAATGGTGAATCATACATGCCTTTGCCAAAGATCTTTTCCTCCGGATAATAATAGGCGATGATAAAATCAAGTTTCCTATGCTTGGATGACAATTTTTATATTGATCTGTGTTCTATGGCCTCTAAAGTATCAGCATCCAGTGCAATATTATTCCTCCCAGATTTGGGGAAGTTGCCCTCTGTCTCCCTCCTACAAATCTCAATTCCACTCGCCATCATTCTGTGCTGCCCCAGGAGAGCTGCTGGTGATGCTCACTGGCCAGCAGCGCTGCCCTCTCAGTGAGTGGGGAAAGGAGAGCCAGCACATGATGCAGACGGGCAGACTGGGAGGAAGCGGGGGTGGGAGGCACCTGCTGCTGAGTGCTGCGTTCCTGATGTTGCCTGCAGTTAATGATGCAAATATCCAAGATAAGTTATCACCCCCTTTTGATTTCCGTTTCAGCTGCTTTATCCTCTGTTCAAAGGTTTACAGGGTAGTCTTTAGCATTGATAATCCTTTGGCATAATTTCCTGTACTGGTTTTTTAAAGACAAAATAGAACCATGGTATTATACTAATGTCTGTGTTTGATACCTATCATGAAAGCTGGAAGAAATGGATTGAAACCAAGAGGCATTTTTGGCTTAAAAGCAAATTGCGGAAAAATGTGACAGAAACAGATGAGCTGTTTCACCTTCGGGTGGCATTTAGAAATTTCCTGTGCCTTGCCTAAGTGATGCTCACTGCTACGTTAAGTAGCTCGCTCTCTGGAACCCAACTTGAGTTTGTCTCCCTAAACAGGAGCTGCGGATGTTAAAACAATGAGCTGAGGGTGGGAGAAGGAAGGGACAAAGCCTGGGAGTCCCTGGGGAAAGTCAGGTCTCTTGGTGTTCTTATTTTCACCACCTGGATTTCTGTTCTCTGGGGAGGGAGCTTACACTCTGGGGTTCTTTCTGTTCTTGCCCCAGCGAGCCCTTTAGTTCTTTTTCACATTTCTCCTCATCACATAAGGCCTTGGCTTTGATTTCACACTACTCCTGAGAAAAGTGTTGCTTTTGGAGGCTTGGAGGGCAGCAGAACTTCCCATAGTTTGCCCTCAAAGAAGAGAGTCCTGTTTGCTCAGCCGTGTATGAGCAGAGTCACGTCAGCATGGAGCACTGCCCTGTGTTCTTACCCCCTCCCCATTTCTCTGTAGCAGCAGCTTCACTGAGTAAAGTGAGTCTGTGTCAGCAGGAGTGGAGGATTCTTGAAGCAGAGGGCACTGTTCATGACATATGTAAAGAGAAGGTCCCAGGCACCTTCATGTCCATGCAGAGAATTCTACTGACTCCTCTTTTGGCTAATTGAGTCAAGTCATCTTTGTGTTAAAGTGGCACTTCAAAGTCAGGTTTGGGCAAGAAATATCATAGACAATCAAAACTCAACAAAAAAGTAAGCCTTTTCCATCTTAGAATAGTCCATTCAAAGCAAGAAACATGAAATGTTTCTATCAGGAAAGGCTTAAAGTCAAGTTCTTTAGCTCCTGTCATTCCCCTTTAGAACTAAACTCAGAAAACACTGTAGAAATAATTATTCCCATTCAGTAAGCATTTGTGGAATTAGTTTAATGATAAGGTCTGCTTTGGAAAGCCCCACAAGGGATCTCAAGACCGCCTGAGGTGTTAATAGCTCTGTGGCCTCTTCGTGGGAGGGAAGAAACCTAGACTTTATCTGGAAGTAGGGTCACTCATCCCTGATGACTCTTCCTGAGCTGAAATAAGTCATGTGTAAGTGCTCTGACTACCCTGAAAAATTGTCAAGCTTCTCTCCCAGACACTTGGAATCCACATTGCTATCCAAAGTGATGTGTATTTGCATGCTTAGAAAAAAAAAAAAAACGTGAGTCTAGAGTAATTTTATTGATAATGGACCCCAGGAATTACATGTCACAAGTAATACATGCCTAGCATGGATGAGAGCGTCTTGCATCTTGTGGTGCGATGATAGCTCTTCTCATCTCCCAGTGCCATGCCTGGTGTGGATGAGAGCATTGCTCTGCCTGAGCAGAGCCCGCATTGCTCTGGCTCACTTATTTTGGAAAGGCTTGTTTCCTCCAATGGGATGCATATTCCACGAGAGTAAAAACCGTGCCACTCATTGGTCACTGTTTCACAGCGACTCACACGATACCAGAGTGGCTACTCATTAACTATTTGTAGAGAAAGAGAAGAAGGAGAAGGAAATTTGGTATCTACTTTGGCTGAAATCTTTGCTTCCATTCTTCCATTACCTCGTTCCCAAATCCAACCACTTGCTGTCCCTCTCTGTCACAGAATCCCACAGAACTCGTATTTTAGGAGATTTACTCCTATTATTCTCTATTCACCAGACTTGCATGTCACTTAAGTACGCTCTTTGATCCCTCTGAGTAGGACATGGTAGTTGAATTACAGCCTTTCCTCCTAATTAGAAAATGAGGAGACCATGACTTCAGCAGAGAGCCAGTGGCTCGCTCTGGGCAGGTGGGCAGCAGGTTTAGAGACCAGCTGCTCTCGGAGGTGGTGTCTGCAGCGGGGAGGTGCTCAGTGCTGAGTGAGTTCTTCTTTGTGCTGGACCCTTCCATGGCACATTGTAGGACTTTTAATCTCACCGGTTCCCATTTATTAAATGCCAGTGATGCCTGTCAGTCATTGTGACCATTACAGACAACTTCTCCTGTATTTCCAATGGCCTCTTAGAGGGAGGGGCATGGTCCTGAGCTGGGCTGACACCTCTCCAAGGAGAACATCCAGGAGGTGGAGATGCTTTCCTTCCTCTGGGTTAATTGCATCTTTAGTGTTATCTTTTAAAAACTCCATTTCTCTCCCCTAATGTATGACTCGCTTCCATTAACTCAAAACCATACTTCAAGGCAGGCAGAAAGGTATCTCGCTGGATTTAAATACTGGAAACAAGTTTCCTCTCTGTAAGAAGACTCCTAATCTTTCTGACTCAGTGCTCAGAGCATTAACCATTTACGGATGGAGATTTATGATGGTGTGTTTGCCATACTTGCCTTTTTGACTACAACTTAACTTCAAATTCTATTAGTCTAAGTGGCTCAATGGGAGGGTGGCAGTCTGTGAAAGTGATTTCACTTGCAGTGTTGAGTTCTCTCACCTGAGCAAAATGGAGCCCTCAACCCCTTCCCTATCGGGAGAGGAACATGTATGCTGATGAGGTTCGCCAGGGATGGAAAGGAAATGCGGTAGTGGGAAGCATGGATGGCTGAAAATCAATGACTGCCTCTGGCATTTCTAACGGACCAAGTATCTAAGCAACAGAAATTAGAGAGAGGTCTGTTTTCAGGGCTGGCCCTTGGCTCCTGCAGTGGCGTAGTCCCCACTGACTCTTGCAGAGAGGCCCACTGCTCTGCTCAGCGATGTAGCACTGGTCGGAATCCTGCCTCCTGGGCCTCTCTGAGGTGTCTTAAGTACATCCAGGCATCAGGCAGCTTGACTTTGTGACACACAGGTTCCCTTCTCAGAGGCTAGTTTCTTAGCCTTTAGCATGTTCTTAAGTACGTGCATAAGCACTTGTGTGGGTGACGGTCCCTGGCAAGCATCACAGTGTGGTGATAAGGAGCAAGGGCTCTGCGTTCCACCTCTCAGCAGGGTTCAAATCCTGGCTTTCCCCTGTTTTCAGTGTGGGACCATAAACAAGTCAGTCTGCCCTCCTAGCCTCAGTCTCCCTTCTTCCAAATTGGGAATCAGAGCACTTGTACCATTGGCCTTTCATGACAATCAATGAACTACTACGTATGACGTTCTCAGAACGTAATCTGACGCTCAGGAAATGCAACACAAATATTAACTATTTTTGGTTTGTCATCTTTTCGGCACCTTTCGTGGGTGGTTAAGGCTCAGTTCAGAAGTTCTCTTTGAACTCCCTTTACTGTGCCCTCTGCTGTCTTGGATGTCTTTTCTCCATGGTCTTAATCATGATGATACGATGTTCATTTAAGAACTCTTGAGAAGCTGACGCTTTGGGAGGACGTAGCCAGAATGTGCCCTTTTGCTTTCCTCTCACTGGCCTTCTCAATGCCCCGCCTCTTTCCCTACCACAATGCCCCCTCCCCAACATTGTGACCTGGAAAGTGTAACTTGTTTCTACAGCCTTCTCTACTCCTGGGATGCCCCCACCACTATGAACACACAGCAAAACACAGGGGACACACCCGCCTTTCTGGATCCACAACCCTGCCTGGTTGTGCCCCACTGTTCAAAAGCCTTGACTTACCCACTCATCCTGGGCTGGGAAGTTAAGTGATGATGGCGGCTCTGTATGTCCCCATGTCCTGGAGTCTTTGCATTCTGTCCTCGGACCTCAGACGAGTCACTACCAGACAAGAATATGATGAATCTCCCTGGTGGAACTTCAGGCATCATGTCAAGGCAGCTGGGAAGATTATTTCTGGGCAGGGGCCCCACTTAGCATCCCACGAAAGGTACTGGGTAGGCAGCTACTGGCCTGCTCATCTTTCCCTTATGTCTCAAACAGTGACTGAGGGGAAAAGGAGAGCTGGCTCCTTGAAGGGAAGGTGATAATACTGTTAAATATTTAGGTTTTGCCTCTGGATATGGTTAAATACAGCTTCAGAGGTCAGGAGAACTCGATAAGGAGGAAGCTTACTTACTCCTCGAGATGGAGTATAACTAAGGAATAAAAACGTGAACAGAATTAGAAGTTTGATTTATAATTTACTGAGAACCCAGTGAAGCCAATTTGTCTATAAAGGAACTTAATGTTAACACAGGATAAATTATTCCAGGTGCCTCATAAATAGGACTGAGAGGATAGAATGAGTTATGTGCTTGCCTAGTTTGCTCTAACCAGAGCCTGGTGGAGATTGGTAATTTGTGTGTGGGTGGGCGTTTGTGAACAATTACATCGGTCTACATAAAAAGCATCAAGTTTTGAGTTGGCTTGGGTAAGGTCTCTGTCAGGAATGGCGCTGAGTTGCATCTGTTTTCCATCAGCAGAAGCTGTAGAGTGTGAAGCCTTAGGTGTTGTGGTAGGTGGTGTCCAAATACAACCATCAACAACCCTCTCCTCTCTCTCTCAGATCTACTTCTCATGTCATCTGGGCCACCTTGGTGACTCGCCTTTACCCACAGACCATATCACAACTGATAGTCTGGAGGACTGGACGCCCTATTTGTGGTCTCTTGGAGTTCAGCTGTCGTGCTGTGGTGAAGGAAAGACTGGATCGTTGTGTGATGAGGGGCCCTTCACGGAGATGAGGGGCTACCTTACATGTTCCAGTCCCACTCAGCCCCCAGTTGAATGTCTCCACATGGGTGACTGTGGCTACACAACATGGAGCAGCAGAACTGCACAACCGTGACCCAGACAGCAAGTGATGCCAAGTCATTATTCTACATGTTTAAATTCTAAAGTAATTTTAACACAGTAGTGACTACAGGAAGTGTTGCTTTTCCCTGTATTCCTGCAGTTTTCATTACTCTTAAACTTCCTCCCAGAGATTTCAGGCCCTGGGGCGAGGTGGCAATGGGCCAGTGGCACTCCAGGAAAGGGCTGCCACTGAGGGCAGCTCCCAACAAGCCACAGCAGAGTCTTTCCAGTGGTCGGAGGGTTGTGGAAAATGATCTGTTGTCAGCTCGGCGCCTGTAGCTCAATCGGCTAAGGCGCCAGCCACGTATACCTAAGGTGGTGGGTTTGAATCCCTAGCCCGGGCCCACCAAGCAACAATGATGGCTGCAACCAAAAAATGGCCGGGCATTGTGGCAGGTGCCTGTGGTCCCAGCTACTTGGGAGGCGGAGGCAGGAGACTCGCTTGAGCTCAGGAGTTGGAGGTTGCTGTGAGCTGTGATGCCATGGCACTCTACCCAGGGGGATAGCTTGAGGCTCCATCTCAAAAAAAAAAAAAAATGATCTGTTGTCTTGCACATGTGGAATTCAGACTGCCAATGGCCTGCGTGTGATCCGTCAGCGAGTGCGCCAGCCCACTCGTTCTGCTGCGTTTGGGCACTCACTGGTAAATGCGGTAATTCATGTGCGTGGGCAATAGATTGAACCACTCAACCCTGGCTGTACAGAAGGGGTCTTTCCTTTTTCTTTTTCCCCTGTCATCAGCATTTGGGGTAGGAAATGCGTCAAGTTTTCCTCACATGGATACTTCCAATCTGTTCATGACTATAAAGCTAAGGACAGAGTTTTCCAAAACATGCCCCTTTGAATACGAATTCCATGACACGGGATCCTGCGTGTGGACTAAAAAGATTAGTAGGAATTCAGCCTGCAGAATATGATAAGTTTAAGGAAATGCTAACCAGAAGGTTGGTCGGTTTGTTTGTTTGGCTTTTTTAGAACCTTTGCTATATTAACATGATTTGTGAATCTCCGGGAGAGGTTTGTTATTTTGCTTTTAAAAATTGTATTTGCGGCTTGGCCCCTGTAGCTCAAGTGGCTTGAGCACTAGCCACATACACTGGAGCTGGGGGGGTCGAGCCCGGCCTGGGCCTGCCAAACAGCAATGACAACTACAACAAAGAAATGGCTGGGTGTTGTAGTGGGCGCCTGTAGTTCCAGCTTCTCGGGAGGCTGAGGCAAGAGAATTGCTTAGGCCCAGGAGTTGGAGGTTGCTGTGAGCTGTGATGCCACGCACTCTACTGAGGGCAACATAGTGAGACTCTGTCTCAAAAAAATATATATATATATATTTGAGCATTGCAAGCCCTCTCCGCCCCCAAAAGTAGAAAAAAGTCTCTCTAAGTGACTAGGATTTCATATAAGTGTTTGTAGGCACAGCCTATTTGTATCAGGAGAGAGCTGATGGAGTGTGGGGACCGGCTGCTGGAAACTCAGTCACACATTGGCATGAAGGGAGCCTAGATGTTAAGATCAATTATTTCTTGAACTAAGACAACAGTATAATTGATATCCTGCCAGAATATCAGAGGAACACCTTTTATGGAAATGAGTTCTTTTTCCATATGGAGAGGGGGAGAGGGAAGGATCCTTCAACACATGATTGTTCCTTATTCCCTTTTCTGAATATCCTGCTGTATAGCAAAATGTCAAGAAAATGTTTCCACAGTCTGTCATCCTGCCTAGAATATTTGAGTGTCACTTGACAATGGTTGTCATGCTGACCTTAGACCCAAGATTCTCCTTTCAGACTTTTTTTCCAGCTCAAGAAGCAGAGAAATTACCAAAACACTTGCTTTCCTCTCTCTCCCCAGTGCTCACCGAGTGTTTGTTATTGTCACTGGAAAGCCCCGTGATCTTCAGATGGTGACCCCTAGGTTGTTCCAGCTGGTTGATGGTCAATGACAGTTCCCTGATTTCTGACCCTCCACTGTGATCCAGTATTGAATTCCCTCTTGGGGCAATTCTGGGCTGTGACCCAAACTAATAACAATCTCATCCATTCCCAGATTTTCTCAGAAGGGGATATCGGGGCTGCCAGGGAAGACGGACAACTCCCCATCAAAGCTGTAGTGTCCGGGAGAAGAACATACTCTTGCAAACTGAAAGCTGGAGTTAGTAGCCTTGTCCACGAGAGAAACTTCTCAGGACAGCTAAATCTGGTGAAATCCCAGTATGGCATTACCCAAGGACAGTGCAAGATGGGACCAGTCTATATGTGCAAGCTGCCTGAGATTTCTTATTTCATAATTATAGAGCGTGACTTCAAGCTCACGACTCTAACTTAAGGCTCTAGCAGGCTGGGTGTTTTTGCCACTGCTGCCTGTCCTATTTAGCAGCTGACTCAACCCGGGGCCTGTAGTCCGGCCCTCCAGTGTTCTGAGGGACAGTGAACTGACCCCCTGTTTAAAAAGTTCGAGGACCCCTGAATGTGTCAACATTCTTAGAGCTTCAGGGAGGCTAAATCCCACTGTTCAGCCTCTGTCTTCTTAGAGGTCTCTCTGGCGAGCACATATGCAACATCTCTAGACTAATGGAAAAGAAGTAGACTAAAACTCAAACGCCAGGATGTTTGGAAAAACTGGTGGGGAAACAAGGCTAAGAACTGAGGCTAAACCAGAGTCTCCACCACCGAATTGCAGACAACCAGGCCTGCAATGTTGGTATTAAATGAGTTATTCCTCCTGCTTCCTTGATTAGGACCATGACTCTGCTTCATGACAGAGGACAGAAGGAGATGAAATAGCCAAATTGGTGACCATATCTACCAGCAAAGTCTGATGCTTTAAAAACATCAGGACTAGGATACCCCTTCATTTGGTAAGGATCTAATAAGAAAGGAATGGGTACCCCAATATGCCCACCTTGTGAGAGAGGGAGCTCAAGCTGTACAAATGACTTAATAAAAAATAAGAAAAATAAATTATTAAACTATTATAAAAAATAAATATGGGGTGGGTGAAAATAAAAACCACCTTTTCAACATAAGTATGTTTTTTTTCTAAAAATGTAGATCCATCTACAAAACTGGATGAAACATGAAACATCAACCTGTCAGTTGTAAATACCGTGTTGGCTTGTTAAGGAGACGCTAATATAAAGTTTAGCAATTTTACACAGTGATGTTTCCGAACAGGCAGTCTGACAAAAGCTGTAGGGCCCCTTAGGCCGAGGAAATGTTTCCTTCCTCCTGGGTTGTAATCACTTCCATTCAAAACCTGGACCCTTCTTTTTTTTTTTTTTTTTTTTGAGACGGAGACTCAAGCTATCCCCCTGGGTAGAGTGCCATGGCATCACAGCTCATAGCAACCTCCAACTCCTGGGCTCAAGCGAGTCTCCTGCCTCCGCCTCCCAAGTAGCTGGGACCACA